>JAQFZG010002394.1:0-16793 GCA_034695465.1 Entomobrya nicoleti
GACCTTATGGCTAAATTACAATTAATTAATTAACTTACATATCCCTCAGGACAAGCCGGGCATATTTCAGGCTCATCACTTCCGTCACCACAGTCGTCTTGCCCGTCGCATACCCAATGTATTGGTATGCAGAATACTGGAAATACTGGGCATGGCCACTAGACAATTTTTTATTTCATATCAAAAAGTTGTTGATCAATTAAAAAATCCAGTTTGATTGGTCTGACTTAGCACTATATAATTTTTTAACTCTTATCCAATTAACTTACATTTCCTTCTGGACATGGTGGACAGTCCTCAGGTTCGTCACTCAAGTCACCACAGTCGTTAATCCCATCACACTTCCAATCTTCAGGAATACAAGTTCCGTTGGCACATTCAAACTAATAAGCAGAATCATAATTATAATTAACTGTAATACCTTTACTTAAATAAATAGTTGAATAGTTAAAGCTTTTTACCTCTCCTTCCTCGCATTGCTGTCCGTATACTACTCCAAAAATGGCAATAAAGCCAACAAAAGCCAATAAGGACTTCATTTTTCTAAAAAACAACTTTGTTCAGTATTCGTGGAATAGTTTTATAAATTATACTGGAATAAATTAAAGCAGTATGCAAGGTTTTAAATACCAATTTCCTTATCATTCTCATGAGTGAAAATGTCATGCGAAATGAAACGTGTGTTCTGATAACCCAACTGGGGAAAATTATTTTTAATTGCTGATCTTTCGACGATGGTCAATAATTTGCAGAAGACAAGACAAGGAAAGCCCTTTTCAAAAAGAGAACATACAAAAACATCGAATCACAAGTTTAAATGAGAAAATAAGTATAATCGTGTTATCCCGCTTATCTTGAAGTGCTTCTGCATTCCCGACTATTTCCTTTACAAATTTTTATCCCTTTTTATCCAACCAATTTTAAATCAATTATCCTTCATCAAAGTACATTTATTAGGATAACAGTACCTCAATAAATTTTCATATTCCCCATATCATCAAGTTAATTTGAGTACTTAGCTGTCTTTTTATTAGTTTGTCATTTTTTAAATAAGTTTTCTGGATAAATAAAGTAACAATCTTTTAAATAATTGGTACACGCATAAGCTTATTTTTAAAAGTATTTTGCTACAATGAAGAATTTTCTTTATTTTTCTTTAATATTTAAACTAAGTTCTACAGTCATGCTAACCGTAAATTCGGCAAAAAAATCAAACTTAAATTTTCTTTTGAATTTTAGACACTTGCTCGTGCTTTCTTTTAAGATTGCTTGCCTTGACCTTGTCCACCTTGTTCTTTGTTGCAGTTGAAACGGTAAGGTATGCTTGATCACTGTCGCACAAGCCACATTTCTCATCACTCCCGTCTCCACAGTCGTTGTCCCCATCACAGATAAAGTCTGCACGAATGCACTTTCCACTAGAACATTCCCACTAAAATTTGAGAATAGCAATCAAATAACTTACTTTTTTTTTAAATAAACAAGCAATCAAATTAACTTACATATCCAATTGGACAAGAAGGACAGTGGTCTGGCTCATCACTCATGTCACCACAGTCATCATCCCCGTCACAGAGCCAAATACTGTTAATGCAGCGTCCATTGTAGCATTGCAACTATTTTTTGGATAAACAAATCGTTAGTTTTTTATTAATAAAATTTTAAAATTTATTTCTAGTTAGTTCACTAATATTTAGCTTTAGTAACTACCTGTCCTGGTTGGCACTGTTGTCCATATATCAGTTCAATAATGGCAATAAAGCCAACTAAAAGCAATAAATACTTCATATTTCAAAAACAAGTTTGCTCAATATTCTGGAAAACTTCAGAATTCTAACAGGGGTAGATTTGAGCAGGTGACGAGAGTTGAAATACTAAACTTTAAAGCATACCTTGGTATACGTGCATTGCGGTAACATTGATTTTTATAAAAGTCAAGTTTTTGAACTTATCGATGGTTATTCAAATGCAGACAAATAGACCAGATGGTGACAAACTTTGTCAAAAAGATAACATGTATTTAAACAATTTTTACGTTATCGTTAGTGCATATTGTACAGTGTTAGCAGCTAACTTATATGCACACTTATCATATATATATATCATACTTATAAATATATCGAGTACAGTTATCTAGGTTATCAACTGTTTCTGCTTGCATGCTGCATACTGTATGGCAAAGGGCATTACGTTATCATATTGAATGCATAAATTACACTATTTTTGCACGTGATCCAAATTGTCCATATAATTAGGTTTATCACATCGCGTCACATTACGTTCACAGTTAACAACATGGTGCTTTGAGGAGTGTGGGAGTGGCACCCTTTACAAAATAAAGTGAATATAAATATAATTAAAGCACACAATCTCCCCGAAAGTACCTTCTTATATTAATATATATGAATGCTTATCGATTTCACGTATCAAGTTCGTCACAATATTTTTAGACCGATCTCGATGAGATGACTCAAATGCTATTTATTTATTTAACTTACAATGCAAGTTCGCATACAGTCTATGGAGACGACAAATGAAAAATACATGTAGTTGTACAGTTTTTAATGCTGATTAAGAATATACTAACCATTTTCCCGAATGGACATGTTTGGCTGACTTATCAGCTGTTTTTGTTGACATAAATAGGCGCGCGCCCCTTGCTTCTCAAGTACCACGTACACACAAGCAAGCGTATACACGTAAACAAAACATCACATCGCATGATTGCTCTGAACTGTGCTATTTGCTGTTTTGTGATGGTTTTAATTTGATTTACTAGTTGTGTGAGTTTTAATTTGATTGAATAGTTTTGTGAATAATTAAATAAATAATTCAAGAATAAATCACAACTGGAATCAGTACTCTAAAAACTGATTTGCTAGCAGAACGATTTTCAACATTCATAAAATAATTCTTGTTTGTTTTTGCTATAAAACAATGCATTTTTATGAACTTTATGATAAAGTATTAGCACAACTAGAACAATAGTAAAACCAACAAAACACTAGCCAGACCATACTAATAATGATATCAAGCTTACAATTGTCAATCAGTCATTTAATTATTTTAATTATAAACAAAACCAGTCAAATGAATTCAAACAGCAGAAATATCACAGCACAGCAAATAGCACAGTTCAGAGCAATCATGCGATGTGATGTTCGTACCCTTGTGCGTGACACTTGCCAAGGAAGAAGCGCGCGCCTATTTATTTCAACAAAAACAGCTGATAAGTCAGCCAAACATGTCCATTCGGGAAAATGGTTAGTATATTCTTAATCAGCATTAAAAACTGTACAACTACATGTATTTTTCATTTGTCTTCTCTATAGACTGTATGTGAACTTGCATTGTTAGTTTATTTGTCTTTATAAATGTAGTACAAGTTTGAACTAAAAACATTTAACGGAAACAAAAATATGGGCGTTGCAAATCTCCATGTTTGCCATACGACGGCTATCATATCGACGTCTTAGTTACGTTATCACAAAACATGTTTTACAAATAATGTTTAAATTTATTAAGGTTTGGTTGCTAACGACATGTATTCGTTCACAGATGGATACGAATTATGAACACTTTACGTTGTCAAATCTGTACTCAACTCAATATCTTGATGATTACACCTTTTCCATCTCATTTTCTCAGTTAAAAACTGCACTATAAATAAATAAATTAATGCATACCTATTTGTTGATAAACCATTATCCATAGTAGCGATATTACGAACAACCATACATAATTTTTTTAATTAAATTTATATCCATGATAACACTGAGAGCTTATCATTCAGTTATAAAATTGTATAGAAAGTACGTACTCATTTATTTTTTACACATTTACAAAGTTCTATACTTTATTAATTACACAAATCACACAATATATATGTTTGTAAATTTTAAATCTTTTGTGGAAATTTTAAACAGATAAGGCATTTGATATAAATCCGTTAATAAATATTTTATTTTGTTTACATCGAAGAAGAAATAACTTACTTCCTTCGAATTTTCATTCTCGGGCTTATCCCCTCGCAGTCTTCATCACTCTTGTCACCACAGTCGTCCTTCCCGTCACAGACAGAAGATTCTGGTATGCATTTCCCATTGTCACATATCCACTGCAAAGTTTGCATTTGAATGATAGTATAATGACATTTAACCAGATTTAAGTAAATATGTATATGTTAAAGCATAGTTAACTTACCGATTCTATTGGACAATAAACACAGTTTTCGGGCTCATCACTCCAATCACCACAGTCATTATTCCCATCGCAAAACTTCGTATCGGGAATACAAGTCAGGTCGGGGCATGTATACTATGGCATTGTAAAACAAATGTTAAATTTTTTAATTGATAATAATTTATAGTTCGATATTTCAAATACTTTAATGAAATTTTACCTCGTCTGGGAAACACATTTGCCCATAAGAAACGCCAAGACTGGCAAGAACACAAACGAAAATCAAAGTGGACTTCATTTTTAATAATAGGTTTTCGATGGACCGGTGGTAATCGAATTACGGTTGAACTGATAAAGTGCAACTGAGCAACTTGGCTTTATATACTGGAAAACTACCCTGTTGACCTTGATAATATTTCCAATTAATAATTGAATTTTTTATCATAATTGCGTAAGTTCAATTTTATTGGGAACGACTGAAATATTTATTAAATCAGGAATATTACACGTTTGATTTTGACACGAACAAACGTGTCAAATTTTTTGCTTCATCCACAAAACTGATATTTTTTTAGCCGGGTCAACAAAGATAAAGAGACTCGTGATCAATCAGAAAGCAAATTTGTTTATCCAAAGTAATTTTACATATATAAGTGTTTACCCATTTTGCAGGAAAAAAGTTTTATTTGATAACTTAATTAACTCTTTCCATCCTATCTTTTGGTTTTAGTGATATTGGTATAATCAGTAAAACGTGTCTGGACATGAGAAAAATTAAGTAAATTCACAACAATTGTATCTTGTAAACTGTCGATCAAACTTTTGTAACATTAATATTGGCGAATAATGCATATTATACATTTACGAAACTCTCTCTATTGCGCAAAGTTCTCAGTAAAATGAGTACATTGTGTCAATTAAAATTAACCGATCACTTCAAAGTCGTAAATATTGACAAAAGTCAAATAGTTGTTTTCATATCGCAGATTTGGTTCTTCATCGGTTTTCCGACATCTGACATCTCAACCGACCTATTGTATGAGTGTAAATAATTGTATCAGTTTTAACGCACAACGTAACTTTGAAAATTGCGTTCGTTTGATATTCGTACGATTAAATTTATTGATCAGTGTTTTCAAGACATTTGCCATGTGCCCATGAGAGTAAACGTATATTTTTTTGCATTTTACATGACTCGTATTACAATATGTGCTCGTAAAACATTACTTATGATAATGGTTATTTTTTAAAAATTAAAGCCAAATTATTTATCTAGAATAAAAGAATAGTAACCAGAAATTCACACTTTTTTCACACAACCACCCCTTTAAACAAATATACTTACTAATTATATTTAAGATTATGTTTTCTGCTCATACATATGTAAAACAAAATTCTATTCCTCTGGAAGCTCACAGTTTTTACATGACAATTCTGTGATCATACATCAAAACCAGTTATCAAAGCAGATAGTGAAGCAGTTATCAAAACCAAAATCATATGTTGTGTCTACATTCTTTCAACTTCACTAGCGCAGTTAACAGGCTTTTATGTAAAAACTAATTTTCATTTGCTTGAAGGTATTATGTCTAGCCATGTAATCAAAAAGCCACCGCAAGAACGAACTAATATTTATATAATATATACAAAAACAATTCATAAAACTATTTGCACAAATAAATACAACGGTAAAAGAAACAATGGATTCGGTAACAAAGCAAGGATTAGAATATTTTTCTTCTGCTGATTAAAAGTATGAACTGACAGACAGTCTCTGTCGGACAGCAGTAAATCCACAATTTTCTGAAATATTGTCTCTTAGTCGTATACGAGGGACCGCAAAAGACGACATTCAAAAGCTTAGTGAATGCCACGACGTTAATTTACCTCCAGAAGATCATGAAGTTTTTAGACAGGAAATAGATTTCTTTTCTAGCAATAAGCAATGTCTTCAATATACGAAACGTCTTTTAAATAGTGATTATAAAATGCATCAAATTGTTCTATGATCTATTTATTGTGAACCTTGTTTAAAAAAATACCGAGAATTGAATGTTGCCGAAAACCTATAAGTTTTTCTTACAGGACAAAATATTAGCAAAATGCCTCGTGAATGGATCAAAAGGTATTATTTATATACTTTACATTTACAAATTTTACAAAAACTTGTGTCACGTTCCCCCAGTACACTAGATTAACATTGGAGGACGGTTCCGTTCTAATTGGCTAACAGAAAGATAAGGTGTACTGCTGTCATCATAAAAGGTACATTACAATTTCATACTTTCCCCTCCAACAAGAACTGTCCATCGCTCTCAAATAGCAACATATGAGCACGTTGTCAACAATTTTGATCTACTGCAGTTTATTCAGTTGTGTTAAGCTCATAATCTTAATGCTAGTTTCAGCTATACCGTAACATACCTATTTAAAAAAAATGTTATGTCATGCTACAACCAATGCCGGGTGTGCGAGATATATTATACCACTATGATGCGACTTCACAAGCCGATACTTACGCCACGGGGGTACATTAGTACTTGCATGGAAATAGACTAAACAGTTCTGACCTGTCCTATATATCATCATCTTCTTCATGTGAGCTTTGTGTGATTTTAGAAATCTCGTTTGTGGTGGTGGGATGATGGTGGTGGTTGTGGTAGGTTTTGTTGTTTACCTAACTATTTCATTTGTGGAGGGGACGAAGGAGTCACGGTTGGTTTAATGGTGGTTGGTGATCGGCTAAACACACTTGATGGTTATGCGAAAGGGGTTGGTCGCTTGTGATAATTTGGTAATAAAACACAAGATTTTAATTTACGATAAGTCTAATAAATGATTGCAAAATTGAAAGAACGATTGCTTATTTATTACATTAAACTGAAAGAGAGAACTCCAAAAATGACCGTTATGGCTTATAAAATTTATGAGCCATAACGCTTTGGATATAATATTGCCACTTATAAAATTTATGAGCCATAACGCTTTGGTTATACTATTGCCAGATTTACGCGGAATTGTAGGAAATCAAGGAATTGGCTTGATCATAAATTCCTCCAGTCTAATATTACTGTCACAGTCAGCTGCTACTTCAGCTAAATAATCCAAATCAAATCGATGAGCTTGAATTTTAGCAATGCACATAAAACTATTGCCTTAAACCATAAATATACACGGATCGTAATACTTAAATGAATGATGAACACCACATGATTAAGTTTGGTACTTGTACTTTACTAAGGACAAAATTTCATTTTACAGAACACAATTTGCTGAACAGAATATACTCCAATCTCCTTTTTTCCTGCACTTCTGTTCATTCTGCCTTGATCGTATCCGCCAACAAAAGTACAAGTGCAAAGAAAGTACAAAGTTGTGCAAAAGATTAGTCATCTTCATTTGAGTCAACAAAGATCTTACCAGCATCTTCAAAATGACCCATTCATTGCTCTAACGCCATCAAAGTATCCTTGTTGTAGCATTCTGCCTCTTCTGTTAGTTTCTTGTTACAAAAGTCTGGCCCAACGATTTTATACTGTAATGCCTTCATCTTCCTGGATAACTTTCCCACGTATTTGCAAGGCTTGATGTGATCCATGGAGTCTTTCTGGATTGTAATATATCCATCGCGATGACCATCTTTCGACATACTTCTTTTTGTGACCACAATATGCCTACGAAAAGACAATACCATTTTCACAACGGAAATCTTGTTCACAAAACCATAAAGAAACAGGGAATGGAGTGAGCTTGATCGTAAAATCCTTCGTTGTTATTTTGAAGGATGTTTCTTCTCGATTTTTGATGTCCTTCGCGGCTGATGATGATCACATCTCTACACCACTCACCAGCATTGTTGTCACCCACGTGCACCCCCAACTTGCACCGTTGACGTCTTACAGTGGACGAAATTTAAACCCTACTCCAACTCCGTCGTATCGAGAACCCTAAAGTCAACCACGCTTCAATGCAACTCAATCTACTTATAGCAGCTCTGGAACCGTTCGACCGCCATACAGAGGTGCAGGTACCAATGATGGCCAACCTATTTGTTTTTGTTGCAATCAAGCTGTTCACATTTGTGCAAGTATGGCAAAGCCAAGCAACATCTGATTGCCGACTGTCCACCAAAAAAACTCGACCAGCTAAATACAACAAGAATCAAGACAGTTTACCATCAAATCCGGGAAATCAGTGAGAGCTGGTAAAATAGCACCGACCGCAGAATCCATCACTCCAAACCTTTGTAACATAGACTTACCCGAACTATGGAGTACGAATAAACTATCTTTTGTAAAGGATCTTTCGACAAGTCCTAACTAATGACCTTTCGTTCCACCTCGCTAGACCTCTCGTGCCACCTACTTCATTTCGTCATAATTTACATAAAACCACCCACAATTTCAATAATTTCGGTTTGATTACATTAAGACATTTGATAAGGAAAACACGGTTTCAAAGGTGTACAATGATAAGGCCAAGAGCTTTTGAGTTCATCACGAAACGTGGAGTAAAAGTTACGCGCTATCAATTACCATTATTTCTGTGCTCCAGTCCAGGCATTGTACTAGTAATATCATTAGACCAATTTACGATTTACTACTACGTTAAACATATCTATATTCATTGTTGTATTCATTACGATTATTGATGAAAGTAGTTTGCTTGTAATTCAGCGTTAGACCGGTCAAGGAAACGAAAAAGCATAACATCTACTAAGAAGGTCGAACACTGAAAATCAGTTACCATCGTTACGGATTGGAGACAGCTGAATGACAAACCATCACAACCCAGAAGTCAACGATAACGTAACCCTGTTACGATCAACTGATTTTTTGAACATTGAAGCGGATCAAAGTGCGGGTGAAAGCTTCAGGATTGAGTGGTGTAAGAGATTTATGGACAGAGGGGATATTGCTGACATTTTTGTAAAAAAAACCGCTTCAACGCAATCTCAATGAATGGAAATATTGTCGTATTGTAAGTTGGTTTACTTTCTGCTTGGAATTTTAATTAGGCATAATTTCTGAAATATATGGATGGCAATATATCTATTACGATTCTAGCATTTTCGAATTAAATGCAGCAAGGGATATCGTTTTCGTAAGCATGATGGCTCGTTGTTTGTCAAAAACCCTAACGATATAAGTTAATATTTCGGCTAATAACATTGTTTGGTTTGTTTATTTGCGAAGTTTATGATTTTTTTAGGGAATGTGTAAACTTCAAACCGAAAATATTTTGCATAGTAGTCTTTAGTATTATGAAATTGCAAAACATCCCATGATGATGATATGCTTAATTCTAAAAACTGTACATTTACACGAACCTATTTTTTACTTTTGCCGAAATATTGTTTTTGCAAATCACAAACGGTAATTATTTTTACGAATTTCTTCATAACTATTACACGACTTCAACTTCTGACATCGGTTTAAGATTGACTTCAAAGTTTTGTAAACGCGAAAAATTACTTATATTTCATTTTTCTGTACTTTTACTAGATTGAAAATGTGTAAATTTGAACAGAAATCAATTTGACATACAGTTTACGCATCACTCTCAATAAATCGTTAAGTATTCTATACCAATCCAGCTCAAATCTAAATACCAAACAGTTTGACGAACCCATTTTTCTCATTTTTGCAGAAACATTATTATTGCAAATTATTTTCCCTTTCTTTTAATTCCAAAATGTCAGGCAGACAATACAACAAAATGATAAAAAATAGGCAAATGAGGCCATTCATTTTTTTTCTTCAATTAATTAATTCCATTTAAAATGCCCGCAATACAGTAATAAAATAACCGACTTTTTCAATCAAGCGCCAAGTTCAAAACAATTCATAATACATTTAAAATTTATTTTAATGATAATTTAATTTATTTTAAAAATTTGACAAATAATTTTATCATTTATTTTTTAACTCATGACTCAAATTTTAAGAAGCACATAAAATATTCTAACCAAAATTATACAAATTACTATACAATACGATTACAATTGTCTATGGTAGTTTAAAATCAGCAAATTTCAACAAATTGGTAACCATAGCAAAACTTTGAAAATACAACAATTAGATCTTTTACCAAAATATTAATAGTATGACAAAAAAATATTTATGATCCACACTAAATGAAGAATTGAGGTTTAGTCGGTACATCAAATCATACGAGATAACAAATGAATTATTAGGTTGTCATCTAGCTTTTTATTTTAGATAAGCAGACAACACACAAATCCACGTCATTGTCCAAATGAGGTTCCTCTTCCAGCGTCTCCTCCAAGTTTTCTTGGTCCTCCTCAAAATCCATTCTAATTATTGCTAATTGGAATGCTAATTAACTAACTATTCAATTGATGTCAAAAATTGTCTTAAAAAGTATCCCCATCATCTAAAAAAAATGACAGTTGGACATTGCACAGATCTAAAAGCTTGATGCACTTTAAAAGCAGCTGAGCAAAAACAGCTGATGCTTTGTTATCGTTTATTTGACAGAGTTGAGCAAAGCATGCATACAAAAATGAAAGCACATGTTTTTAAGCTGATTAAGTAATTTTAAAAGCAGTACTAGTGTATTTTAATTAAAAAATCTAAATAATGGTCTAAAAATTAAAATAATGGGTGGTAAGGAGAACTCAGTGGAGGATGACAACTTGGAGGAGATGGAGGAGGAACCTAATTTGGAGGATGAGGGGAACTTGTGTGTTGTCTGCTTGTCCAAAATAAAAAGTTTGACAGGTGATGGCGGTGAAATTGACGGTGATAATGATGATGGGTATCATCATGATAACTTGCTTTCTAAAATCTTGGACGTGATATTCCTCTTCAAGTACCTGATGCAGGTGCCTGAGATCCTTCTAAGGAATAATTTGAAGGACTGTGGGAATCCAGTGGATTGGGGAATGAGTTTGTGTGAAGATTGTAAAAAGTTAAATAGTGAAGCTAAATTACTACATGTAGAAATTTTAAAGCTTGAAAGAAAATTAAAGTTAGTTCAGCAGTTAATTTTGGATAAGGTGAGGTTATCATCAAAATCAGAGGTTCTTGAACTTCCAGTTTTACTAAATGATAAGGAGAAGCAGAGTCTTGGGGGGAAATCGAAGAAAAGGGATTTTTGGCTGAAGACACGCTACTTTGTTAAAAACAGTGTGTAATACTTTTTTAACTGCTTATCTTATTTTTAATTAAATATTAATTAAGTCTTAATTATGAACTCTATTTAAATTAAATTATATTGTGTACAGTTCTGGATCAAGACTCCTGTACCGACGAAACGGTAGCACCGCTAGTTAATCCATTTATTGAAGGAGACAAATTAGCTAAAAGTCCGAAAAATACTTTCACAATTTGGGTTATTGATAAGCACCGGAACATAAGCGTGGGTAATCAAGATAATGAAGATGAAGAAAACACTCCAATTAACTGTAAAATAGAACGAGATGATAACAGTGATCACGATGAAAACTTTGAAGACGGGGATCCGAAAGAAGATTACCAAACTGATAAGGGCCTTCAAGACAAGCGTAAGGAACCATACAAAAAATGTATATACCAAGTTGGAAATGCAAGGTGACCGGATGTAGTGATCGATGTATGACGGAAATCGGGCTGAAAAATCATACGGAAAAAATGCATGGAGACGGGACAGATAAGCAATTTAAATGTAGAATCTGTGGAAAAGGGTTTTGGAGAGAAAATGAGATGCGGAGACATGAGTTAGTGCACAAGATGAAGAAGAAGGTATTGAAGGGGTCGAGAAAGTATGCTTGTCATTTGTGCGACGAAAAGTTTTGGAAGAAGAAAGAGTTAATGGCGCATTTGGATAAGAAGCATGACGAGAAGGAGGGCGGAAAAGGGTGGTGGAGTTGGGAACTTGTCACTTGTGCGGGGCGACATTTAAGGAGGAGGGGGAGTTGACAATGCATTTAATGACTGATCATAAGGATGAGGAGAGGTGATTAGGAGGGTGGAGGGGATTTCAAAGTATTGGAGGTGTCAGGTGAGGGGATGTAATGACAAGTATGCGGGGAAGGAGGGGTTGGATAAGCATTGGGAGAGGGTTCATAAAGGGGAGGGGGGTGGAGGGGGAGGGAAGGAGGTGGAGAAAAAGTGGAAGTGTGGGATTTGTGGGAAGGGGTTTTGGAATGGGCCGAAAACGAGGATACATGAGGAGATACATAGGAGGGATGGGAGAAAGGATTTTAAGTGTGAAAAGTGTGGGGAGGAGTTTGGGCACAAAGAGTATTTGAGGGGTCACATGTATAGACATAGGAAAATAGAGGAGAGGGGTAAGGGTAAAGGGGGTAAATAATAAAGGGAATAAATTGAAAAAGGGTTAAAATGTAAATTAAATTGAAGAAAATATTATGATAAAATAATATATGTAAAGAAATAATTAATTAAATTGCTAAGTTAATTTAAATTAAGATTGAGTCGGTGCATCAAATCATAAGATTAATTATTAAATTGTCATCCTGCTGTCTAACATGTCGTGAAGTAATTTTTGAAACCAACATAGCAAAAATTAAACTACAGTTCATAGGTCAAGTTAATTACAATAAAGAGTAGAATAGTTTACAGCTGAGGAATTAGTTGAAGGTTTTATGAAAGGCTTCCGTACAGATGACTGAGCTTCATGGCTTCCTGGATACTCTTCCTGAAAAAATTTTGGTACTCCACAGACTCATTCAACTTGTCACCAGCTTTCTTGGTGTAACTGTAATAACCAACAGAGACCACATAAATAACTCACTTCAAATTTATTAAGTGCTCACGAAAATTTTAAGCATAAAAATTTACTTTTTAAGAACTCGGACAGCCTTGTCCCTCAATGTCCTCAATCCATCATCATCCTTCACCTCAATATACAAATTGAGCGCAGCCTCCACAGAAAAATACTTCAAATCCTTGGTCCCCTTGGACATCAACAGCTTCTCCATCTCAGTCTCCAACTCCTTCACTTTGAACTCTCTAGCCGCCATCAACAGTTCCAATGCCAGGTCGGATTTCTTTCCAGCAGCTTTGGACACTTGCCCGCAGTAGATCCACTCCAGAAATCCTTTGACACCTTCCTCCCCCACATTCATTACCAAAACTAACGGCCTTTCCTTCTTAGCCTTCCACTCATTCTCCAATATTTTGATATTTGCAGCAAGAAACACAGAGTGACACCTGACCATCGCTCCACCCCTACATAGAATCTCTACATCTCTAGATATTCCGCTCTCCAACAGCCTCCCGTTTAAATCCAAATCAAAATCGACACGAATTTCTGGACTGATGGGGTTTCCAAACTTTAAAAAATAGTTAGCACCATCCTTGTCCACCTTCACCCTGACACTTAACATTCCTTTAATGAAGCCAGTTCCATCCCTCCAGAAGTTATCTATTGTAATGGGAATCCGGCCAGTATCACCACCAATGCGCTGAGGAAGGCCACAGTACTTCAAGTTGGAAGCCTTCAAGGTAACCGCAGAATCGAAAGAAGGATGAGTACCTTTGCAGGGCAAGTGAGCAAGGTTGAGCTCAATGCCAAAGTGGACCTCATTTTCCCCGAAGGCGTGCTCCAAACGCTCAAGAATATTCACACTTCTTTTTTTGGAATCAGCTGACGGTTCCATTCCAGATAACACAAGATATCCATGATGGCACTCGGTCCACTTCCCATACTTGTCTTCAAATTCTTCGTTTCCATTAAAAATGAGCAGTTCGACCTTCACATCTGCGAAACTAAAAAAATGGAAAAAAGTTATAAATTAAGAGGATAAGATCAGTTAAGCATTTTAATTTTTAATTGACGTATTTGTCCAAAAAAAAAATGTTTGAAAATTACATACATCTGTTCCTCAGTTCTCAAACGTCGGTTGACTTCCCCTCCGAATCCTTGCTCATTCTCAAATTGTTCTTCATATTCAAATGAATTGAGGTCAACTGAGAACTCCTCCAGTGATAATTTCATGTGCTCCTCTTCAGGTTCTATCCATTGGTCACATACCGAAACAAAATCTGTCAAGTCCCTTGTACGCTGACACGCTTCCTTCATTTTCGCTACTGTAACTGAATTTTCAACCACGCAGAACTCCATGATGGGATTGGTGTGGCTCACAGATGTTTTATCCGAACCTGTAAAAAGGAAAAAAACAAACAAAAAAAAACAGAAATATTAGGTTTACTTCAGAACAATTAAAAATTAATTACAAAAATAATTTATCAGCAGGAACATTCAACGGTCATCTCAGTCAATATTTTAATTACAACAAGTTACCCAACAAAACTTGAAGTATGATACGATGGTTATCTCAGACGTGTTCAGCCGACCAACTCCCCAAAATGCTACTCCACTAAATAATTAACTGGTCTGACTAGATTCTCCAAAATGGTGACACTTTATCCAACTAATCAACTCCAAAATCCAATAAATGTGCAGCAAAAACTCTTTCCACTTTCACTTAAAATATTATAACTTAATTAAATATACTTAACTATTTACTTAGTTAACAACACAATAACTTAATTTGTTTTCAACTTGGAGCTCCCCAAAAATCAAAACAAACAAATAATCAGCGCCACCTCGAGCTTCACTGTACTGTACTGCTAAAACCCTCACAGAAAAAAGCCAGCCGTGCAGCCAGCAACGCTACGAGAAAAAAAAGTGAAAGGAGAAGAAATGCGAAGCCTTCAAGCTGTTCTGATTAGCATTCAAGTTGAACGACAAGGACAATTAGTGACATGACTTAAAATAAACTCACAACGCTTTCCCCAAAAATATTTTTATATTATTTTGTTACGTATCTAAACCAGCCTTGTATCGACGCCAAAAGCTTATTTTTTTTAAATTGGATGATTCTTTAATTATTTGAAGTAACTAACAAATTTACTTCGAAAAGTTTTAAATTGTTATTGAGAACAATCATTTTATTTAACTTAATTTTAGATATATACAATTCTGACTTTTCGTTTAATTTTTAGTCTAATCGTTTTCAGTTATATTTAACACATTTTCCAACAATACATCGCGTTCATATTCTTCACCACCACCACCCTGAACAGTTTTAAAAATTATGAAGGTCTTGTTGGCATAAAAACAGTAACCACGCTATGTTCTCATAATGCCCCCTTAAAATTATTTAAACTGGAATTGGAATTATTCTCACAAAACGCTTGAAGTAAGGATCACATAAATTATAATAACCAAAACTACAAAAAAATACACAGCAATACGGTAACAATAATCTGTAGCAGTTAAAAATTAGTTTTCAACAAATTGGTAACCAAAGCAACACCTTGAATTTTGAAATTACATTAATTAGATCTTTATCAGACGTAATTGGTGAATACTAATATTGGTAATCGTAAAAATTGGAATCCGCAAATCAAATCATTGGAGAAAAGTAAAAGATTAATTACTAGATTGTCATCCTGCTCCACTACATGTAAAACGTCAAGTAATTTCACAACTAACATAAAATATTCTAAATTTAACTACAACAAAATAGTTGAAATTATGAAAGGCGGCCGTACAGGTGACTGAGCTTCATGGCTTCCTGAGGATCATTCCTGAAAAAGTTAACATACTCCGCAGACTCATTTAACTTGTCCCCAGCTGTCTTTGTGTAACTGGAAAAACAGACAAAAATTTAATCAAATAATTAACATTGCACCCAAATTCTGAAACTATAGAAGAACAAGAAACAAATATACATAAAATTTTAAATTTACTTTTTAAGAATTCGGACCGCCTTGTCCCTCAACTCCTTCAACTCCTCGTCATCCTTCACGTAAAGATAAAGCTTGAGCGCAGCCTCCACCGAAAAATACTCCAAATCCTTGACCCCCTTTGACATCAGCAGTTTTTCCATCTCAGTCTCCAACTCCTTTACTTCGTACATCCTACCCGCCTTCAACAGCTCCAATGCCACTTCACATTTCTCCTTAGCCTTGGTCACCTGCTTGCAGTAGACCCATTCCAAAAATGGCTTCACGCCTTCATCACCCATCCTCAGTTTCAATGGCACATGCCTTCCCTTGCTCTCCTTCAACTCATTTTCCAACTTTTTGCTATTGACAGCCAGGAACGCCGAGTGACACTTGACCACCGCTCCATTCGTGCATTGAATCTCCAAGTCTGAAGAAATTCCACCTTCCATCAACTTCCGGTTCAAATCAATAAGATTGTTTGTGCTGCTGCTGCTGCGGGAGTCCCCAAACTTTAAGAAATAGTTAGCAGCATCCTCGTCCAATTTGACTTTGACATTTAGTTTGGCGTGAGTAAAGCCAGTTTCGTTGTGCCAAAAGTGGTCTATTTCAACCGGGATGCGTCGAACCTCACCACCAATTCGCTGAGGAATTGCACAATACTTCAAGTTGGTAGCCTTCAAGGTGATTGCATTATCCCAAGAAACTGGAGTATCTAGGGTACGCAAGTGAGCAAGGCTAAGTTCAATGTCAAAGTGGACCTCATTTTCCCCAAAGGCATGCTCCAATCGCTCAATAATATTTACAGTGACTGACGCTGACAGTCTGACAAGCTTAAATGCCAAACTGAAATCACGTTTTATGCCTTGGTTCAGAACCTAGCTTTCCGAACAGCTCGAAAGTTATTAGACT
>JAQFZG010002395.1:0-16790 GCA_034695465.1 Entomobrya nicoleti
TACTTGATTATACACCGTTCTACATTGGTTAATTCGTTTTTCAAGTTGCTATATTTTTGTCGCAAATATTAATGTTAATACGGTGCGCTACTAGGTTCACTGTGTGTACACAGTGGGCTTATTCTGGTGTTGATATACACGAAAAAAGTGCTTGATTTTGTAAACCATACATTTATTCTCCCAAAGAGGTTTTAGGTACTTGAATTAATCACTTAAAGTTACCACCACGTGCCAATTCGTTATTCAATATTACTTAAATGATTACATTATCAAAGTTATGCTTATTGTCCAAAATGCCCTTAAGACCACGGTTGGTAAATGATTACGACTAGAATAGAAACTATTTTGTAATAAAAGTAATATTTAACGTCTATGTTCAAATTTATTTTTTCGACGATAATTTCAATTCGCAACCATTTTAACTCTGAAATCCAAACGTTTTTAGAAACAATACCTTCAATCTTTAAAATCTAGCATTAAAACTTTGATTTTTTTTCTTATTTCATTCTAATAGTATAACGTTTGAGCAAAATTTCGAACACTTATATCTACTAAGATGTTCTTTAGAATCGCATTCGTTTTTTATTTGGTAACAACCAATTTACATTATAATTTGGCTTTAGACACTACTATTCACATTCTCAGCAACATTTTCCCCACTGATATCAGGAAAGAAAACAATATCTTACTATACTTTGTGGGGCATTTTGATAACGTTCAGCATCAAAGCATTGGTAATTTTATTCAGCAAGTTGTTTTGTCATCTAATTATTCCATATTCCCAAAACCATTACAAGATTCACATTTCAAACCTCTCAATCTTATTATCACTTCGTTTTCTGGAATTCTGATGTACAACACAGAAATAACAAATTTGCCAATTTATAATTTCTTTGTTACTATCGACACGTTGGTGGTTCTCATCGAAAACTTTGCCAACTACAGATCCTTCATCCAAAAATGTACAAGATCTATCAAAGTTGCTGAAATTTGCATGAACTACAATAAAATAAGAAATACTCCATCTCTAAAAATTGCGCTGTTTTATTCAATCTCTGGCCAACTAATCAACAGTCGAGTTATCTGCAACATGTATTGTATGTATCGTAATAGCAATGTTAATCTACCTCTACAAAAACTTACTAGATCCGAAATTAAGCTACTTCACAAAAAGTATTTTTTCCATGCCAACAAGAGGAACCTACAAGCTTTTATTTCTTACACCAAAGACAATTACCAAACCGGAGTAAACGATATCTCATGCGATGTGATATACAAGTCGAGAAAATACAAGTATCTTCGCAAGGTTAAGTTCTGCTGGGCCATTCAGATGTTGTCTATTGAGCTAGCAAAGTTGCACAACATAACGTTTGTGAAGTTCAGAAAGCTATCCCACCGCGGTTTCATGTATTTTGAAGTCAAGAACAGTTTTCGAATTTCTTGGAACGAAGGAATGCATCTTCAATATTATTCCGGGTTCGTATACCACTACTGCATTGATACCCAGGAAAGAAACGGAACAACACAGTTGGGATATGACACATTTATCAAACCAATGTGTGTTGGTTCATTGGCTGGCTTGCTTAGTACATGGTTAATTACAGCTGTATTTTTCAGTGTAAAGTGCAGACTTAAAGGTTATTTGAATGGTCTGAGTACGGTTTTGCGACAGTCGATAGATTTATATGACGTTTTTTGTTGTGCTGGAACAAGCTCCCAACATAACAAACGACTAGTTGCTATTATTCTGTTTAGCAGTTTCATGTTTTGGCAATTCTACCAGGCCAATATATTTGGGCTTACAGTAGTCCAAGAAACATTTGAGCCATTTAACACAATGGATGAATTTTTAAATGCTGGTTTTAAATATGCAGAAGGCACTGTCAACGCACCTTGTAAATATGATCATACAGAGCAACACAAGTATTACTGTATTAATGAAACTGAACTAGATACGGAAGAGGTTCTGATAAAGAAACTAGGCAAGAAGCAGAAAGCTCGATGGAGTAATTGGTATTTGAGTGAACGAACAGTTGTTGACAGGCGTAAACTTGGATCTCATATAAAATGGTTAAGTGTACAAGAAGAGATAAATGTTGTGCCCTGGTTTTTGGCAATAGTAACCAACAACAGGTATTGGATGATGCAAACAGTTAAACGAATTCATGAAGGAGGTTTCATGCCAAAATGGGATAGCATGGGATTCTTTGCAGAAGTAAACCAGCAAAGGAAAAAGTTCATAGCTCCATTTCTAGAGACCGTTCCCGATTCTATTGAGTGGAAACATTTGAAATCTGTGTTTTTGCTTTGCCTATGCGTTAGTGGAGTTCCGATTTTTGTTTTAGTGTTTGAATTGGTTATACGATTTTACAAGATGACTTTGCAAGAAAGGTTTTATTGTGTAGCGTCAATGAAACTTTATTATTGTAACATCAAATTATCCATTTTTGTGAAATGACTTATGTATCTTCTTAATTCCACTTCATGTTCGTAATATGAAGAATAAATGTATTGTAAAGTCATAGAAAAACCAATGAACTTCTGTGGTTGATTTCCGATATTTAGCTGCACGTCCTATCCTGCATTACTTCACAAAGACAAAAGTGATGTGCATAATTATTAATATACTTCGAGTACGCATATATAGATTAAAAAGGCTTTTGTTAGGTTCATTTTCAAAGTTAATACATTTGGGCTCATATAAGCATATAAGAATCCAAAATATCTTTTCATTGCTTCCACATAAAAATACACAATGCACTTGCACACCTGCGTGGATTTGTGATTTGGAGGTACATTGCAAACAAAATTTCGAAATTATGTTGCACAAAACACCGCAGCTTGTTTTCAATGAGTTAGTACTATGCTACAGGTTTGAGAATATTCAGTTTTGGAGGCGTGCTTATGTGTATTAAGTTCATAAGCTGACATACAAAAGTATAAGTATCAGTACCAGAATTTCTACCATGCAAAAGAACATTTGTACATTTCGTAGAAAAATATATTTACGTTATAATGTATGTCCTTGTTTAGTCATACACATACATAACTTGTACAAGTAGAAGTAGAAAAATGCTTCTACAGGTTTTCATTTTACATGTATATCTTTGCAAGAATGCATTATATTTTCATCATGTTATATTTTATATGCATGCAATAGGTTTATAAATATCATTGCAGCTTTGCACCACAGTTTGAAAAGTTCTATGCGTACAAAATAATGTGTTTTACATGCAAATGCATTTTCACTAGCTATATTAGAAATTTTTACAATATACGACATAATATATTTATGTTTTCGGCATATCAACGTAACTAAATACTTGTTTGTGCTTGCATTTTAATAAATGTCCGTATAAACATAGTTTTTACGTAGTCCGTATTAGTCCGTATAAACCCAAACTATTAGTTTTTTTTGTAATCGCTACTCAGAAACATTTTTGAAAAAAACATTTCGTAAAACGATAATTTTTTTCAGCAGTACCACAAAAAAAAGTTTTCCTGCAAGTTCTGTCCGGAAATTTTACTTCATGAGACGTCTCTAAAAACACAAGGTTCAACTGTTCACAATAAACCACCAATTTTCCAGGATAAATTGTGCTCATAAGTGTTTCGTAGTGGAAGCAAAATGATACGTCATGTCGAAGGCACACACGGCAACGTTAAGTTTCCTTGTCATCTTTGTGGGCAATTATACGCTAATAAGTATAATCTACGCACACATATTAAATCAGTTCACGAGGGTTTCAAACCTTATTCTTGTTCCGCTTGTCAGCTCTCTTTCAAGGATAAAAAATCTCTAGATCGTCATTTAAATAGTGTTCATCAACCAAACAAAAAGGATTTTGAATGCAATTTTTGTTGTAAAAAATTTGCATCTAAAGAATACTTGAGAAAACATGCTGTGCGACATGAAACAGAAAAGCGGTACAAATGCGATAAGTGCTCTAGTAGCTTTGCTACGAGCGAAGAAAAGAAAAAACATTTGCGTACACATATGAAACTCATTAAGTCAGTTGAATGTGGCTCATGCGACAAATTATTCTCATCAAAACAAATTCATCGAATGCATTTTGCAATGGTTCACAAAGGAATAAAAAATCACACATGTGTGTTTTGTGAGCAAAAGTACTATGGCAAGAGCGCATTTATAGTACATCTCCATCGCCACATTCAAGAAAGACAGTTTAGCTGTGAATTGTGTAGTAAATCGTTTTATACGAGAGGTGAAAAAAATAAACACTTGAGTAGAGTTCATACGGGAGAGAAACCGGAACTATGCAAGTTTTGTGATAAGCGTTTTTTCGACAAAGCTAAACAGAGCCAACATGAAAAAATTCATTTAATTCCGAATGATATGAAAATATTGGCTAAATATATATCGTGCGTGTTTTGTGAAAATGTTTTTCGTGGACAACATCAACTGTTTAAGCACATGCGACAAAATCACATAAATGAACCATGCTCCCAATGCAAAATTTGTAATATCCCGTTTTACAGTGGTTATTCGAAAAACGTCCATATGAGCAAGCATACAGGCAAGAAACCTCATACCTGTAAATTATGCAACAAAATCTTTTACAACGTCCAAAATCTGGATCTCCATCAGCGCAAACATAGACTGTATCAATGCGTTTTCTGTGGAGATGGCTTTAAGAAAAAGGAAGCTCTTTGGAACCACATTTTGGCTACAATCAAAGAACGTGCTCATTCATGTAATAATTGCGGCATGTCGTTTAACCGTAAAGGATACTTGAAAGTTCACAAGAAAAAATGCAACCAGCGAAAAACTTTGAACAAGATTTTAATAAAAGGTTGAAATAAATCAATAGGTGCGCTATTATTTAAGTTTATTAACGTTTTCCAATGTAAAGTACAATGTTTAGTTTTGTTTAACTGGCTAAGCCTACTTTTGCTTTGAATAAAATTTTGTTATCTCAATTATGATTATTGTAGGATTTGTAAGTTAGCTTATGCTTAACAATTAGTACTAAAAAGAGTTGAATTGCAAACAGCTGCGTTTATTAATAATGAACTCCAACGAAGCAAGCAAAAAAAGTTTTAGAATTATTGTTGGTTGAAATTTCATTTCGAAACTACTAGGTTACGATTAGATTTTTTTGCTTCATTTGTAATTATTTTAACTTTAACTGAAAATCAATTTGTACATAATTATTAAAAACGGATAGATGGGTTATGTTTAACTAAGCCATGCGCTATAAGTAAGTTTTAATTATACTACTTTGGCCACTACTATCATGTAAATAGCAAATAATTGAAATTTTTTTGTCAATAATTGTAGCATACCAGGTTTGTCCGTTAAACTATTATTTATAAAGCATAAGTAGTAGTAAAAATGTAATTATATTATCATCAAACATTTTCTGAGCATAATAAAGAAATTACTACATTTTTCTATGTATGGTAAAACAGAGTATTTGGGGTAAAATGCACTAAAATTATAAAAACTTAATTGTATTGTTAAGACAGACAAAAAAACTTTTTTAAATATAAAGTTCAATACATTCCATGAGCTGATGAACTGATCCGATTAAATTTAAAAAAAAATTGCAATTCACTAAATATTCATTTACACTAATACCAACTTATATAAGTAATCAATTCAATCCAATAAGTTTAGTCTCGCTCAGATTTAATCAAATTGTTAAAAATCCTTGAGTAAATCCATTATACAGTACATTTAAGGTTCAAAGTAATTTAAAGTAGCGCGTGCAAGGGAGGGATGTTTGATATCGTCTTCTTATAGGTTAGAAGGCTAATAAATTATTTCTAGCTACGTTACGTACATCTGTCATAAATGGCTATCTTAATTTTAATTTAAAACAGATATCATGTAACCATAAATTTTAAGTTTCTATTTCTTGAATAAATCAAATTTAATATTTTGTCCGCGGGTCAGTACAAACTGAATATTCAAAGCAAAAAAAATTATGCCGTTGGCTTGATTGCATCAAAACTTTAAAAAATGTCTGAGGAAATCCAATTTGCAGTAGACTTCAAATATTGGAGGAAAATTACATGCTTACGGAACATCTTAAAGCAATTTAAAGCCGCACGTGCATGATGCAGATGTTTGATAACGTCTTATAATAAGCTGAAGTTATTTCTGGCTACGTAAGGTACGTCATCCAGAAATGGCTTTCATAATATTTAATTTAAAATGTCTTATAATCATATTTTTTTTCATTTCTTGATATCCATTACATCTATTTTGATAAAAGATCCGCAACTACAAAGGACCCTTGATTGCAACAAACAGAATTCCGAAATTCTACACCCTTTAGGAGTAATGGAGTTCTAAAAGTTGAACCTGGGGGTCTGGGGTCAACTCTTATATCGACTTCGCGTGCCCTTTACCCTAGGTTCTCATTGCAACAAACAGAATTCGAAAATCTTCAGTCGTTTAAGAGCTAGAGGGGCGACGGCCGGACGGATGGACGGGATAAGTCAGAATCGCAAACGCATACGATACTCTATCGAGTATCTAATAAGACCCGCATATTCACATTTGCTGAACTTTAGTACAAGTTGAATTTAAAGTTTATTATTTAAAAAGATGCTATTGTTATTTAGGTATGGACGTTTTTTTACGAACATAAAGTTATGTTGATTATTTATAATAACTTCACTGTCGCATGTTTCTTCAAAACGTTTCTCAGAGATGAAATCTCCTAGTTTACTTGCAATAAGCATTAAATTAAAATATTCAACAATCCATTTGTGTGAATAAAATAACCGTGCACAATTCTTATCTAAACACAGCATACTATTTAATTGTAAATATATATATATGTACGACGAAGACATGATATGCAATAAAGCTGATTTTGGTTCATACCTTTTCCTTACATTTGCATTTCATATCAGCGTATAAGCTTTGTACTTGTACTTTGTAAGACCGGTGAGCCAACGGTTTTGTGTTAAGGCAAGCAGCTGATAATATTTATAGAAAAGCTGCATGTCGTTGAAAAGCAAAAACAAATATAAAGCCGCAGCACAAAATTTTAGCTAAGTTGTGTTTGAATCATTTCCTCGTGTTCAGATGGTATACAGTAAAATCTAATTACCAAATATCATTAAAGTATTATAGTTTTATAAAATATTGGGAATAATTACACAAAAAATACTAATTAAAATGTCACCAAGTACCAACAGTTTCTGTTTGTTCTGCTACATAAGCACTGGATTGGCAATCAATACTATTGGCAATTTAGATACAATTGAGCATTTTTATAAGTTATTAGGTAGATTAAGTGAAGGTTCTGACGCTAAATTGTTGTTTAAAAGTACTGAAAAATTGTTCAATATGTCAATACATTGCTGTGTGAAGTGTCAAGATACAATAAACGAGTTTTGTGCAGTGTACCACAAGTTTAAATGTTTGGAACTTCAATTAGATAAGAATCTGTGTAAACTTGTTAGTACAGTTCAGTTAGCTAATAGGATTCCAACAAGGTGGAGAAACTTGAGTGAAATATTTGACAGAACCATTAATGATGATATTGAAAGAAAAAGGGAAAGCCAAGCAGCCTCACTGAATCTGAGACAAACTGTTGTAAAAGAAGGTAATCTTGTTTATTTTTAATTGCTTACGTTTTTAATATGGCTGTCAATCTTATTAAGGAGTTAATTTAAATATTTGGATTTTAAACTGTAAAGGTCACCTCAGATCTGTCAAATCTCAACCCCGTGTACAAATTAATTCAATAAAAGTCCACTGTAGTCATTATGGTCGGATCGGGACTTTTGGGGATTTAACCAGTCATGATGACAAAATCGACCATGAACTTCAAACAGATAATATTATTATGTAAGGGATTTATAACTTTTACAATTTCAGAACTAAAACTTGAGTTATAATATTAAATATGTTGAATGTTGTTATTTTAGTGAAAAATTCAGCATTCCCAATGAGTCGAACATAATTACAAAAACGGAACAAATACAACAAGATGAACCTGAGCACCCGTTTGAGAATACTTGGCATGATAATGAACAAGCCATTCCTTAACCACCGTCTTCATTGTTAATTGCCAACGTTCTTACACAATAACCAGTAGTAACCGAAAATAACCCAAATGACTCGACTGATATCATTAACGACAGCTCACTACAAACAAATCGTAACAGTTCCCAAATAACTGTGTCTGCACTGAAACAGCCTCATCGCTATGGTTTTCGGGAAAATCGTAAATCAAAATTTTCAGACAGTGGAAGTGAAAGCGATAGTGATGATGGATTAGATACTGAGGATATGTTATCAAATTATGAAGACAACACCGACGAATTTGACTGTATGAATACCGACAAACCAGAAACTAGAACGGGAAACAATGGTTCTTCAAAAGTAGTGATTAAAAGATTTCTGGGTACGAAATATTACGGTTATGAAACCATTAAAAATGTATGATGTGTTTACAAAATGTAATGATATTTTTTATTGTTTTGTTTAATGTTTCAGTGCCAGGTAGAAAACGGGCTCGTCAATGTGATGAATGTGCAATTTGGCTAAAAAATAGACAGGCACTTCATGCGCACAAGATAAAGTATCACCGTGATCCAGTTAAGTGTCCTGTGTGCAAAAAATCCTATTCACGCGCTGATAACTTAAATAGACACGTTTTGAGTTTTCATGGTAAAAGTGAATATGCTACTGAATTTCGTAACAAAGTTAGGGCACTGAAACAATCAGTTGCAAGGAATAGACGTAGAAATGTTTAAATTTAAATGTCTAATTTCCTGCTTTTTAAAATGAATACAACGTAATATAATTACAGCTGATATTATCTCACTTTAGAAAACTATGTGCAAACATTTTATTGTCAATAACGAAATCGTCGATTCATTTGAATTTTGCAACCCATAAAAATACAACTGCATTTGGTGAATAAGGTTAATGTGAAATATAAAATGATTGACTTTTTGTAATGGTATCATATGAAAAGTATAATATATAATTCAAATGTCGTAATTATTGCACAAGTTAAATAGGTGACATAACCAAATAAATGTTGAAGTCTGATAAAAACTTATTTATTGAGTTTGTTGCTTATTTCTATATTAAAACGAAACGACATTTATCATTGTATTTATATAGCCAAAATTATCTATGATGTGGAAACAGTTTCATAACAAAACGTATGGATTCCATTTCTATATTTAAATCTTGACTTTAAATATTCAACTTGTAAATAAAATAATTAAAACTACCACCAAAGTAAATAGCTAATGCATTTGCTAATATTACAAAAAAAAATATTTCGTACTCGAATGTGACCAGGCCAAGATATTCTAGAAAAAACTGTTATAGACTGATAAAAGCAAAGAAGTCTCAATCATTTATATACTAACCATTCCAACCAAATTTAGGAAAATTATGGCTCAATAAATAACGGTTTCCAAGAAAGGGAACAATGCCATTAAACTGATATTAGCGAAGAAGTAAGTTTCTACTTTAAATTTCCCATTTCCATTGTTTTCATGCACGTATATATTTTGAATCAAACAAGTGAAATATTTGGTATAAGTCTGGTTATCGAGTTTCTTCTGCAACTATCCCAGCAGTAATAGTCCCCTTTTTACCCCTTTCCTTGACCTACTGAGCCGTTCATTTCTATTTTTTTTTAATTACTGCAGTACCATGCGTTAATTTAGACACGCTCATGTAATTAAAATTTAATACAAATATAAATTCATAAATCCAGGCATGTGATAATAAACATTGTGTGCTTTATCATGCCTAGACCCATTTGGATAATCTTTCATTCTCGAATAATTACTCATAGTTTTTGAAATAAACATTTAAGTTGTTGTATATTATTCAAGTGGCAGCAATTTGTTGCTGCCAATACAAGTATAAGTTTTGTTCGAAAAAGAAGCACTGATGGTTCTTGGTTTTCAAGTGATTGAACATAATTACAATTTCATATGTATCATATCATACATTACTTGAAAAACAAAGTAGCAAACAAGCCAATCGTAGTTTATATTGAGAGTACATTTTTGCAAGAGTTATTACAAATTTAAACTGGAACCTTCTGGAACGAAAGGATGTCCAGCAATTTCGCAACTAATTTAATTACAGATTATCTTAATATCGAAATTTTGAAAACTAATAAAATATTTAAGTGTAATGTTAACATTTGCTTGGATCATGTAATAATAACTTTGCTTGTTAAGCCTGTCTCAAAAGCATTATCAATATTGTTCAAAAGTTTACCTGGTTAATTTGATTAGTAAGAAGTTTTACCATCAAAAAATATCACAATCAGATACAAAGTTCAACTTAAGTATGGTTTTGACGAATAATTAATTTTCAACTTAAAATACTAAATATCAAAATTCATATATTTTTGAATGTTTTGCTAAATCAATATGAAAACTCTTACTTTGTTGTTAGACAAACAGTTAATATTTATTAGGTATGTGCCAAATGAAAATACAGTCCACGCAAAATACCACCAAGTCCAATCTCCAATTTACAACCTAACAGGTGTGTTAACCTTTGTTGGAAACCTTCAAATATTGATACAAAATAAAATTGTTGAAACTAGTGTAAGATTAGCTGATCGTCTTAATTTGACACAATCATGGAAATATCTACTTTTGGCACTTTGATATTTCCAATTGATCCTCAAGTTCATACTATATCCTTACGGTTTCTTTTTTTAATGTACTCGTTAAGCACCGATGTGAACTTTCAATTAAAATCATTTGTAAGAGTTTCTTTAACAGAAGAATACAACGTTTCAGCTTTTCATTCATGGAAACTCAAATTCTGTCAACCTTACGAAATAGTCGTAGCAGACAATACCTTTCTGCAAGAAATGCATATGCTTCAAAACTCGTCCCATATTTATCAAACCTTTCATCGTCAAATATTTTCAGAACGAAGAATGTTCTTTTGGTTGGATACTAAGCATGCATGTTATAAAACGACTTATTATTTCGAACTAGTGACAACACCTCCAATTTTTATTGGAGCTGCCTCGCTAAATTTTCAAGCACATTTTGTGTGCAAAATTTCTAATGACCAAATTCACAACACTATTTGGCGTAGTCCCTTACAAATATTTAAAACAATGCAGTGGAATAGCAATGGTCGTATTTTACAAGGTCTTGTGCTCGTTCGCCTGAATACACCGGAATATTTTGAAACCTTTGGAAATGACCCTTACGCCTGTCTACGTTTATTATATTTCAGGTCGAGCTACTCATTTTACTGTGGAGGTGAAATTATGTCGGCAATTTACATTTCTCTTGTTCATAACGCAACCCTAATAGTTCATGACAGAACGCGCCCTGAAAAAATTACTGAGATTTTGGAATATGATAACGAGTATTTTCTTATTCGTTCAGTTGAACCAAATGATGCCATCGAATTAAGAGGTCGCAATAAAAGAGGTCATTTATTTTTTTCCATCCACGATATGTATTCAATATACTGTGAACCAAATATTATAAAAAACGATCCGAATTCGGATATTTTAGTTTGGACACTTGGCTTTGTACCCGATTTTTGGGTTCAGATATTGTTTGGATTCACATTTCTGGGTTGGCTGTACAACAAACAAACTATTAACAGAAATAAAGCAAAGCCATTGGGAACAGTTATGTTGACAGTCATGGCAACATTTTCGAGACAAGCTATAATTCGCGACAGCACACAAAATGGAAAAATAGTTGGAATGACGATGCTCTGGATGGCTTCCGCAGTATTGACATTATATGAAAACTCGATTGTCAGTGTGGTCACTGTACCGTCCCCACCTGTAATTTTTAAAACATTACCAAGTGCTTTGAATGCCGGGTACAAGTTCATATGGAATCCTGATTACTATATTGGGTCGTCATTTGAGTCATTTTTTGAACCTGAATTTAAGGCTTTAGGCGTATACCACCTCATAAATGATAGCTATGTCACTGCAGACTGGGCAATATTTTGGTCTAAAAGATTTGTAAATGAGAAGCTATTGTTTGGTGCGTATGATGTGAAGCAGCTGAAAGTTATTGGGTGTTTAGAAAGAAAGATGTGGCTGTGTGCCATATTATACCAGATGCTGTTCATCGACATATGGATATTTTAGAAATGCATGCAGTAAATAGATATTGGTTAATTTTAACAGCATCTAGGATTGGGGCGAGTGGCCTGATTGATAAGTGGGATGAATGGGCTAACATAGCCTTTTTATATAAAACCAGCGGAAACTTAGATAGGGAAGTGTTCAAATTAGGTACGAGTAGTTTTATTAACTTTGATAAGTTTATAGCACCTTGTGTCATGTGTGCAGCATTTTATTTTTTGTCAATAACAACTTTTGTTGCAGAAGTATTATGGCATATTGTGAAGGGAAAGTAATTGTCATGCGTCTAAAATGAATAGGTGTTTCCTATTTTTATCGAAATTAATCCCTAACAAATTAAAAGTACATTTTTGTTTGTCCCCTAATTATTTATCGCACTCCTATTACTTGAACTGTTTTAAAACAAACTTAATTACAACTTTAGACTTGAAAGTTAAAAATTGCTTTCCGGTCCAGCTGAAGTGAAGAGACTTATTTGAAGCTTAACTTTGGAACAAATTTGGAACCAAACATTGTGTAAAATATAAAGTTTTCTATTGCAACATTACCAGACTGTAAAATGTGAAGTAAATAAACACATCTTGTCAGAAAATATCTTTAAATAATGCTACTTCATAAACATAGCAAATTTTAAGATGCCATTTTCTCATTTATAAATTCAAACGTCTAAAAATGATAACTTGTAGTTGTTCTCCATTTCATCTGTGAAACAGAAAAAATACATACAAGAGATTTAAAAAAACGAAACAAGTACAAGAGCATCCTGAGCATTTAGCATTCAAAGTTTTTATACATGACGATAACATTGATAACAAATTGTTTCTGAGGCACCATCTTCACTGCTAATTGATAACGGGTTTACACAATTACCCGTAAACATCGAGAGTTGCTCTCATTAAACTTGAAGTTAACTGACAGAACAGTTTTGTTAATCCGGTGAATCGATGAGAAGTTCGCTGGTTCATTTAATTTTGTGTTTATAATTTCTGCTGCTGTTATGGAAGTGAAGAATCAAATGACAAAAATTTACTGAAAACGTTGTCTCTAAAATTGCTTTGTTGGATTTTATGCCAGAATGTTGGAAAAAATTAAAACTGTCCTAAATTTGTTATTGTTTATTTTTATTTCTGAACTTAAAGTAATGCAAACTAGAACATACGAATATGAAATGACATAAACTCACAAGCTGTTAAATCATTATACATTACAGCTTTATTAATGTTAGCTTTCCAAAGTTGATGCATACGGTTATCAAGAGGTTTAATGCCTTTGCATAAGAACATACTTGAAATTGGACTTCTTGAGATCGATTACGTCCACTCTCTAGACATCTACTGAATTTTTGGAAAAAATAAATTTCAATAACTGATAATATGGAAGCCCTGGCTAGATTAAGCACCAAGGAGTCACCATATAAATATAGCATAAAGATTTTAGTAAAAAACTTCAAAGATTTCCAAACGATAGGCGTAGACATGATTGTTTTAAACAAATAGTAAACTTATATTGAAGGACTGACTAAAACTCTTTTGGTCAGAAGGTATATCTCTATGGCTACGTGTTTCTAGCACATTATAACATGCTTTGCGTGCAGACGTTTATGGTTTTAGGTTTATTATAGAAAAAATAATTGTATTCAAGAAAACTAATTAAAACTTTACTTTCGTCATAACTTCCAGTGTTTTATTATAAGTCTACTTGGCCTAGCCTTACTTGTTGCCTGTGGAAAAACATTTTAATTGGGTCTTTGATGTGCAACTACATTTACTCCTATAACCAAAACTGTTTTGTAAAAGCCATATTACAACTTTAGACTTGGGAACCTAAAAATTGCTTTTAGGACTGGCTGGAGTAAAAAGGGTTAGGTTGAGTTCAACTTAGGAACAAATTTTGAACTAAAACAAGGATTCCTAGGGCAACATCGAAAGAGTTTTAAATATAAAATATATAAACACATCATGTTATAAAATATCTTGAAATAATGCATTCTGTACTAATTCTGGTTCACATTTTTGTAACTATTCAATTTATGAGTTGCTATGTGATCTGTTTTTCTCAAAAATGTTTCGGAACATTTGTAAGTGAGCACCAATATTTGGACTTTACTCCATACAAATCAATAATCAAAAGGGATCTAAACTCATTTGCGTTTTACAATAATCCCAACTTAGACTTGTCGTTTAGTGAAGAAAGCTTAGAAGACGACACCTTTAACTTTAGTTTAAAAACAGGCTTTTACAGATATTCATTTCGTTATTCTCAAAACTGTATGCTCTATTTTCTGGCTACCCAAACTTTAAATGGGACTCTAACAGCAGTTCAAACATCTGGATACGGAATATCAGAAAACGCATTTTTTATGATTTTGAGTTCAAATAGTCAAAATTCAGAAACCTTGGATGCGTTTCGAAACGGCTTTTTAACAACCGATTTTGATACCGGTATACAATCAGTTGATGTTAATGCAAATATCGCATTTTATACAATATTAAACACGGAAACAATAGAAATATATGGGGTATACTGCTACACATGTGACGACAAGATAATTAATGTAAAACCAGACTCCCAGATTTCTTCCATGTGGACGGTATTCAATTTGTCATTGATATATAATCAAGACAACCACGGCCATGGTGGAATTACATACGGCTCATTATATGGGGCCGGAATTCGTCGAACATTTACAACAGAATCTTGTGGATTATCCCAAGGGCGAATTCTCTTTTACCAAAATCTTATCAAATGTCCTGAGGGAGAATTCGTTGGTCTTGTTGTTGCTAGTAAACATGTAAACAGTACAATTAAAGAGTTTCGAAGATTTGGGGATGAAAAAGAAAATCTGGATGGAATGACGCTAAATATTATATCTTCTCCATATTTCGAACAAGTCACACAACAGACCATCCCAATATATCGATGGAAAGCAGCTTTTGTACGTCTCAAAAATTATGACTTGATATATTGCAAGAGCATTAGCGTTATACTTTCTAAAGACTGGACGATTTATGTTACAGCTTTTAGTAGGAAAATTTGGATTACCATTACAGTTGTTCTACTAATATATGGTGTATTAATTTATAACAGCTTAATATTAATGCTTGACCTAGTACGTCCATTATTTGGTTCATCGTTATGCTATAAGCATTCAGGTTCCTTGGTTTGTGGATTTTGGATTGGAGCACTATTCTTATCCAGTTTTTACAATGTAGGGATCTCAACCCAGTTTATGTTCTCAAAGGGTACTGACACTCTTCAGGATTATTTTAGGCAAAATTACAAAATCTATTTTGAAGGACTTGAACACATAGACGCAATAGATTCGATGGTCGCCGAATATCAGAAATCAGGCATAAGAAAAATGATGCAAATGAATACAGTGCGAGAGGGGCTCTATTCAGACAAAAGTTACCAATTTCTATATCTTTCAAGTAATAAAAAGTTGGAAGAAATGGTAAACAAGAAACTATTATTTATCGCCGGCGATGCTAGCAAATATTTGTTTCCAGCGGTATCCAATATTCTCAACATTATTGATAAAGCTGTTGTAAAAGAGGACTACATTTGTGGTAGACTTGAAGTGCCTGAATATGTTTTTCTAAGGTATAAGTCTACATACAGATTTTGGGGTGTAGGATCCAGTTTGTTGTATAGAGCTTACAGGAATCTAGCTGAAAGTGGATTTTTACTGCAAACTGAAACTTTGATTGTACGACAGTTAGCATTTAAGTATCAACTTAGCTGGTCAAAGTTGTCAAATTTTCTTGGTAGACCTGTTCCATTTGGTATGGATTCTCCTTTAGGATATGCTTGTTTAATGTATTTAGCGATTTTAATGGCTTTTGTAACGGCATGGATTCCAATGATGTTCTCTTATATATTGCGTGTTCTGAGATGTGTGATAGTTTTCATGAGAGAATTGCTAAGAAAACAATACCCCTGAACAGGTAACCCAGAGCCTCAAGGGGTTAGTGGAATGTAACCGAATTACTAATTGTAGCAATATGTACATACATACGAGTTATTTTGGTTTATATTTTAAAAAAATAACAAACAACCAGTTTGAATAGAATTTCAAATATTCAGTTTTAGAAATGCTTTAAAATAAAAAAATGCACTAATTCGTATTAAATAGACCTAAACCCCAAGCATTTTATGACAAAATGTGTGAAAATATTGCATATAACACAACCTACTTTAAGTTAAGATGTCAAAAGGTTTCTAGCAACTTAATGTTTAAAATATAATGATAGTTTGGTTAAGAAACATGATCAATATACATGGGTTCTATGCTATGTATGTTGGTCAAAGCTGAACTACTTCACTAAACGAAATACTAATTTTGTTCATTATGCAAGAATTTCAGATTTTTTATTCGAAGAGTTAAGATTCTGAATAATACAAATAATATGAAATATTTTAATCTGTTTATCAAATCTCTTTGATTAATGAAGTTAATTAAAACGCAATACGATAATTTTAGTTTGAAAATTTAATGAAAATGTTTAAGAAACTAAACTATAAAATACAATGATATAACAAGTCCAAATTAAATCTTAATAAATAACTGAGCATAATTTGTTACGTATTTAAATGCATTGAATTGACATAACAGTAAACACTGTAGTGCACTAAAATTAACCCCTCTTTTCCAAGTCACCAGTCTTTTGTGTCTTTCCATTCTTC
>JAQFZG010002396.1:0-16789 GCA_034695465.1 Entomobrya nicoleti
ACGCACTTTTTACAGATTTAAAAACGTTTATCTATGACTACTAAAAATATCATAGAACATTCTCGCATTTTCTGACATGCACCGTACTAGTCAAAGTTGAGTTCAACAAACAAGCGCACTAGTGCCACACGAGTCCAAGCCTAATAGACGTATGAAAATATCACAAACAGGTAACAAATGTTTTCAATAAAATGCCATAATTTTATTTTTGGTATGTGCGCAAACAATATAAACTCAGTTTGTTTGCTTAACGGCTAATAGGCTCATGTACATGCAACATTAACAATATCCATGTTTCATTTATATGCAGAAGCGCTTCTGTGCATGCATGTTAAACTACAGGAGTGCATGACAGACCCAGGTTCTAGTATTGACAAAATATGTTATTTGAGGTTAATTATTCCTATTAATGTGGCCACACTTCACTTGGTGTTAAACATACATATTCTTAACAAATATATTTCAAACCACCTTATAATTACTAGGTAAAAAGTATGTTTCTTAGAGACCATTTTTTACGAGTAAATGTTGCAAACAAGAAAACAGTTAGTCGTACAAAGCTGGCTGATTTGTGAAGCAACAACTCTTAATTTTTGTAAACTCGCTGTAGAAATTTAATTTATGTGAAATTTATTCAACCGATATTTAAAAAGAAGCAGTCGAAATAACGTAAAGTAAATTTAATGGAAAAACAGCTGTGAGTTAAGTAATCTTGAATTCATCTTGAATTGGATTATATAGCCATGCAGTAGTAGTATTTTTGAACAAAATGGAGAGTTTTAACTGTTTACAATGTGATAAGAGATTCAAATATACTCACAATCTTAAAAGACATGTGAAAAATGTTCATGGGACTATTCCCGTTATTCGTTATTCCTGTAACATTTGTCCAAAAGATTTTTGTAGTGAATATGTGTTAAAGGATCACATTCAAGATATTCATGGCCCCAATCCAAGAACTCGATTTTCATGTAATCTCTGTTCAAAAACTTTTGTCAACAAGTCCATTCTAAGGAATCACTTGCGTGACGCGCATAGCTCCACTCCTCGAGAACGTTTTCCTTGCGAACTTTGTCAAAAGTCTTTTCTCATTGAACGCTATTTGAGAAGACACGTTGGAGCCCTTCACCAAGGAGGCCAGAAGCAGTTTGAGTGTAAAATATGCGCCAAAACGTTTTCAGAGCGTAGCAACTTGCTACGCCATACTAAAAGCATACATGAGAAAATCAGCCACCCTTGTCACATTTGTGGAGCATTGTTTAATTTGAAACAAAATTTAAACAGACATTTTACCATAAATCACAAAGGTTTGAAACCATTTTCATGTTCCTTGTGTGAAAAGTCGTTTACATCAAAGACTCAATTAGATGGACATATAAATGTTGAACACAAAAAGGACAAAACAAAATACATATGTAAAATTTCTGGCAAAAGCTTCTTGTGGAAAACAGGATATCGTGCTCATTTCCTTCGTCACGGTAAAGAAAAAAAGTACAAGTGTCAGATGTGCTCGAAATCCTTCTTTACAAATACAGAAAAGAAAAACCATTCTCGAATTCACAAGAATATTAACAAACATTTGAAGTGTAGCTCATGTGACAAACTTTTTTGCCCAAATGAAGGGCGCCGACAACATTTTCTCAAAATTCACGAGTCGGTATGGAAAGCGTCCTGTTTGTTTTGTGATAAATGGTTTACCGGAAACAGTATTCTGTTTCAACATATTCGAGGGCATACACTTGAGAGACCAATTATATGCGAGTTATGCGGCAGCTCATTTTCTAGTTTGACAAATAAAAATGCTCATTTAAAGACAGTTCATTTGGGAGAAAAGCGATATAAATGTGGGGTGCGCTGTAAGTGTTTTGCTACGAGGAGGGCCTTACAGAGGCATGAAAAAATTCATTATTTGCCAGCTTATTCGTTAAAGAAAGTTATCAAATGTGTTTCATGTTTGTTCTGTGAAGCTGGGTTTAGAGAGACTTGTCAGCTATTTGATCATATAAGAAAAATACACATACATGAGCTATAGTAGAAAGGTTAATTATATTTTAAAGACTTATGAAGAATATATAAAGAAGAATATAGGCAATTCATTTTGCTAAATTTGCAATAGAATTGCTTTCGTGTTAAATCAAGTGATCAGTGCAAACTAATTTGTGAACTCGATCATGTTTTCTGAGACAGGTGTCCTTCTGAATATAAAATTTGTCTTTTGGGTTTGACGTCACTTCTCATACTAAGATTACACCAACTGCATAAAAGGTTTAGCTCCATATAAACCAAAGGTTTATAAACGAAATAAGTAGCCATAGTAATTAAATTTTTATTTATGTCAATGATTCAACATCACAACTTAAAAACTACCGAGCTATTTCAATAAAGAGACTTTTCATTGGCAATTGTCCGAAACGAATCTTCAGTAAGATAATTGTACAATATTGTTTAGTATTATCAGTAAATTGAGGTAAAGAGTAATCAATAAGGTTGCAAAGCCAAGCAAAAATAATTGTTCATTATTTTCTGTGAAATAAATTTAAAGTTTTCATTTGAAGTGCTTCTGGTTTATTCTAAAGCCACAATGCTTTCTGTTCAAGCAGAGGCAGTATTTCAAATTAATTACTCTATCCTTGTAATAAGTAGCGTCTTTAAATTAAAAGTTATTTTATTATAAAAAAGTGGTCACTTTAATTAAAGATAAACAATATTAAATTTAACATTTGTAGTATTTTGCTAAGCAACATTATGTACAAAACCCATAAATAAGAACTGTTTTCTTTTATTTATCTTTGTTTTGTTCATAAACAAGTTGTGTGTTGTAGTTTCGATTTAGTTGCATATTTAATAAAACCGGAAAACACCTGTGACAGATAACGCAGGTAGACAATTAAAAAAGGCGCCGGTTGAGCCGGCAAATATTAAAAAAACACAAACATACAAAACTACATAAAACATACAAAAACACAACAAAATTAAAACACACATATCTCCATAATTATCGAGTTTTGAACCAAAGTCATTTTACAAAGTTTGATCCCAATACTCTGATCTGTGGATTGGTACAATAAAAAAATCCTCATTTACAAAGCATGTAATCGTTAATTGGCTGTTTCTCCAGTAACGGTCAACCGATTTTAATCAGAGTCAGTATAGTTCCTCTTTAGTACTATATCCATTTGTGCACTAAATTTAATTTAAATCAATTGAACTATTTAGGTATTTGATCATGTCAAATGTGTGACCTTCAAGACCCATTGGGGCCGAAAAGGTTGGGTCAGGTCAACTGAAACCTTGCATAACAATGTTTCTATAGTAGGGCTACATCTCCACAAATTTTGGCTTCAGGCTGTCATTTGAATTTTTTTATACCCTTGACCTATCTTTGAGCTTGGTCAACCGATTTAGCCCAAAATCAATAGGGTTCTTCCAATTAAACATATAAACTTGTATACAAACTTTCATGATAATCAGATGAAGCGTACTCGAGATATCTTCTACACATACGAACAGACTGACAGACAGACACTTTCTACCACTCACACACCGATCCTAGAAACACACTACGTGCGTTAATAAACATATTAAGTAAACTAATAAAACTACCACAAAAGTAGTGCACTGATATTAAATCTACACTTGAGTACGTCTTTAAATTAAAGTCAAACTTTTACTGAGACCTCTGAAGGAAAGATATGAAGGCGGGTAGTTGTACAGTTTCTCTCAAATATAAACCGTAACGTCCAATTACCAACGTTAAATCATTTCCCATGTTATACCAACAAAAAGGACCTACATATGTGTTGAATTAGTGATAGTTTGTTTAGCTTCTTTACTGCAGATCTTGCTTTATAGTCTGTAGACATTACCCTAATTAGCCATTATGACACGACAGGTTTCTAGGGATCGACTTGCAGAATATGGCTGATCCATATCTAAACTACTACTTACTATAACCAAGTAGCCGCGGCAGCTAGATATGATTCATTTGGCATTGCGGTCGCCCTGTATCTGGGATGAGATCCTTGACCCACTCTTTCTTTCTTTCTTTCTTTCTCCCTCTAACCAGCCCAACAGGACTTGAGAGATGAGGTACAACTTAAAAAACCCGTGTGCCGTGAATTGACCAATATTTTTTAGATCAATGCGACAATAGACCAAGGCTTTTTAGAGCAAAGTCATTTACACCAGTGTGCGTCATTTAACCAAGGTTTTATTAACCAAATTTAAAAGAAAACATTTTTACATAACATACCATCAATATTTAGTTACTACACAAAACTTATGATGATGATGGTCTCAAGTTTCATCTTTAAAATTTTCATTATAAACCTCGCTCGCTGAAAATAAGCATTTTCAGCGAGAATTTCTTTAACTCTTATAATAGCGTCGTGTTTTAAAATACGATCGGGATTTGGGATGTGGTTAGTTTGATTTTCTTTTAATTTTTGCTGTTTTGCTTTGCAGTTAAAACCAAAATGAGTTGTAGTAAACAAAAACTAAATAGCAGACACGGATTTTTGCTAATGACTTAGACTTAAAAAATGTTTTGCATAAAACTTGGTCAAATGACTTAGTTCCCATTGATGTAAATGATCTTGGTCTAAATGATCTTGATGTAAATCACTTATGCAAAAATGACCTTGGTCTAAAGTCAGGGGACCAAAAAACCTACTCTCGCATCGGAAATCGAACTCACCAAGGTCGGAGCCGCTGACTTATAAATACGCAAACTTATGATCCACGCCTTTAAATTGAATATATGTAAATAAAAATGAAAAAACTTGAATTAAAATCAAAGTTTGAACCTGAAATAAATACGTATATTTATGATCTAAACCATCAAATTGAACATATGTAAATAATGTCCTGTCCTCAGCTGTTATAATGTTGCATGTATATTGTCCCAAACTGTTCACACACCCAGTTAATTAATTTTTGACCGTTACAATGCAAAATACGAATATTTACACGAAAGTTGATTATTAGTTTTATACATAAATATACTTATCCGTTAGTACGTTCCTTATTTGCTGTTAATGGCTCACTTGTTGGATTTTCCTGAGGAAGTGGTAATATTAAAGTTTCTTGTTCTACTTTTCAAATTTAAATCTTAACGTCGTAATCAAATCATAATAGAATATTTATGCCCATAAACTTTATTAATGATAATCCATGTTGTATACATATATTGATAACCCGTTTACAGATTGAAGGTTCCATTCTACCACATCTTTCATGGAATGACCTTCTTCGATGCAGAAGAGTATGCAAGACTATCAAAACCATTACTGATGACTTCATTAAAGTTCATCCTGAGCTCGCCCCTGAAATCGAAATCAGTGAATCAAATGCGGAAAAGAGTTTGAAGTCCTTTACAGCCTTGGGAATACCCACCACAAAACTATTTTTGAACAATCCATCAGGGAACTGATTTTACGACAATTTGCTTACCATAACTCTCTATAACTTTGTGGCAACACATGGTTCTGTCATTAAATTCCTTCGTGTTGTCCAGCTATCCCTGTACCCAAGCTTTAACGAATGGACATTCCTTCAATGCCCAAAAATCAACTACATCTTGTTTCCAGTCAACTTGCATTTCACCACCGACTTTCCGTTCGCCGCCGATGCAGCTTTTAAGGAGCCACATGAAGTAATAGTCTTAATGTTCATGGACTGTATGAGCTCTATTGTTGACCAACTGATAATTAAGGAAAAGCATGTGGAGTATATTGACTTTGAGAACTACCATGAAAATCAGGGGCCACAAATTATGAGGGCACATTTAATGGCATCGCCCTAGTTTCTGGCTTTGAGTATACAGTGTAAGGGAAGTGGTGTGAAGCTTTTGAATGTTAATCCACTTTGGTTTACCCAGCGCCCATTTCAACGGGAACCGCATTTAAGAGGAATTGATCTTGGAATAGCTGTAGTTTCATTGGTTTATTTGGATCCATGTGTGTTTCCGTTGGAAATGCCAAACTTGGAGAAAATCGATATACGGAAAACTAGTAAATCGAGTGTGTTTAGCAGAGATGGGTCTGGGTATGGTGGAGGATGGCGACCTGACTGGTCAGCTTTGAAAGTTTTGCATATCAATGTGGATGCAGAGGACGCAGAACGAGGACCACAACATACGTATCTGCTATTGAGCATGTTTTGGAGGAATGATGTGCGAAGAAACATGACAGAGTTCTACATTACTTTTGAAGTGGATGATAGAGTTGTCAGACCATTTACAGATGACATTGCTGCAGCATTTCCAAATCTGAAAAGATAAAAATTGGAGGCTGGCCGGGCGAGAATAAGGCGCTGACCAAGCTTAGATTGGATTGCCAGGATTGGAGGAGGTTACCTTGGAGAATTGCAAGGGATTAAGAGATTCAGTGTTTGTTGAAGAGGATTCAAGGAGTCCAGTCTTTCTAAAGTTAAAAAGTAAGTTTATTTTAAGTTAATATTTTTAAAAACGTAAAAGTGCTAAAAATAGTTGCAGATTGGATTTTGAAATATTTTATGATGTGCTTAACTGAGCTGAGAAAGTTGTCCTTGAAGGGACTAGATCAAATGGAAAATTAACGGATAACCTGTTTTCCGATGTCTTGTCCAAGATGAGGTTAAAACATTTGATTTTAACGTCAAATAAGCCTATTGAGAAGGTAAAGAATATTTTATGCACACATTTTATGACCAAACAACTTTAATTAATATTCAAAATAATTACAATTGACCAATGGTTTTGTTACTCAATCATGTTTTATTTAGATTACCGAAAAAGGTATTTTGGCCCTACTGGATACTGACCAGTTTTCAAGAACTATTGAAAAGTTTCCGTTTACTGGTTGGTCCTTGGCCGGCGTTTCAGCTGAAGAATTCAAACAGCTTGAACTGATGTTCAGATCTTCCCAAATGTTGTAATTAGCAAGCTTTCAAATAAAGTTGACTTGATAGCATGAAAACCAATTTAATAGTAGTTTAATTTAGATTGACTTGTCAGGAAGGAATATGATAAGTTAATGTTTACTTTGAGAAATTGCATAGTTATTAATTAAATCATTTACACATTTTAATTCAAGTATGCTATGCATAATTTTTCCAGTTACTTTAAAAAAAATATTATAAGTATGTTACAAACAGCATTTTTAATAATGCTGACGAATTATAACAAATACTTAAACTGACAGACTGTAAAGTTTAAAAAAACTATTTACCACAATTTATAGAATATAATGTAAAGAAAACACTTTAAATTTTAAATGTTACTAAACTTTAGAAACGAAAAATTGTTTTGATTTATTGGTATAAATGAGTGTATTTTAAGACAAAGAAACAATTAGGAGTATAAATGATCCAAATGGGTATTGATGAATATTATCGCACAAATACTGTATGCATAAAAATATCATTTCGTCCATCAAAGGAGTTTATTACAATAGGAATTATAAATGGTTTGAAACCCTTACTAATATGATATTGTATCGACATTCCCTAAGCTAAACACATCTTTAAAAATATACTTGAATTTTTTTTAAATTGTATAATAAAAGTACTTACATGACTGTTAATCCCGCTACAATTTATTAATTAAAAAACAATATTGAAGCACACTTAAGTATAATTTCTATTTTGTCAAAAATATTTACTTTAATAGTTCTCAAATGTAAGCAATATTACTCCATACTGTTCATTATTAATTTTAATCTGTTAGAAACTATGCAGTCAGTGTTCTTCTGTTTTCTTCGCTTGAGTATAATGCACAAGTGATATAAATATTTATGTAGTTCATCACTATGCGAATAATTACATGGGTTTTTGGTGCCCCTCTATGCGTAAAATTTGAAGTAGTGAATTTATCATGTCTACATCTTCACATGCATTGCTCGCATTAACCATCTGTCTGTGTATGTTGCTTTTCCAAACGGGTAATTCAAATTTGGTATATGCCATTATTAGCTAACTAGCCATATATTAGGTTGAAATCCAAAATTGTGCAACAATTGATTAAGTTTTAATCAGTTTCTTTTCCTTAAAACAATGGCGCATATTTTGGATTTACTGGAGAACATCTTTGAAAAAATCCTTTAAATTTACATATTTACAAATACAAATTTAGCTCAAACATGATCATATCAACAAGAATGCTTACTAGTACAATATGAGTCCAATTATAAAGTAGGTAAAAAGCGTCAAATTAAATATCGGCTACCTAAGTACCTTACATTTCACATTAAAAAGTCACAAAATAAATTATTTCTTTGCTTGGTACCTGCGTATACAATACAAACTAGCATGTTTAACGGCGTATGTAAATGCAAAAAGTACTAGGTAAGTATACATGTAGGTGCATACACAGAAGCATACCGGTGCATACATGGTAGTCTACAAAAATGCACGGTAGAACCAGGTGCTGCTGCACACAGACCATGTTGTTTGAGGTTTATTATTTCAATACATTTATTATTATTTCAATTGTTTAAGTTATACGTTTTACGCTACCTTATTATTAAAAGGTAAACAACAATCCGTTTCTCATGCATCTAATTTTACGAGTAAAAATTTCTTATGAAATAAGTCATTTAGTCGTTGAAAGCGGACTGATCTGCGCAGCAAAACTCTTAATTTTTCTCAACTTGAAATGGTAATATAATATACGTGAAATTTAGTAAATTGCTATTTAAGCAAAAGCCGTCGTAAGATAACTAATAAAACTTATGTGTTAGTTTATCGTGGATTCGACTAATGTTTAGTTATTTAGTAATAGTGTAAACAAAATGGAAAGTTTTAAGTGTTTACATTGCGACAAAACATACAAGTATAAGTACAAATTTGGAACACATGTGAAAGCTGTTCAGGGTCCTATTCCACAAATTCGTTATTCCTGTAAAATTTGTTCAAAAGATTTCTGTAGTAAACACGTACTAAAGAATCACGTGCAAGATATTCACGGCCCCATCCCAAGAACTCGATTTCCATGTAAAATCTGTTCAAAAACTTTTGTCAATAAATTCATTCTAAAGAATCACTTACGCGACTCCCATAGCTCCACATCTCGAAAGTGTTTTCCTTGCCAACTATGTCAGAAGTCTTTTCTCACTGAACGTTATTTGAAAAGTCACGTTGGTGCACTTCATCATAGCCAGAAACCGTTTGAGTGTAAAATATGCTCAAAATCGTTTTCCGAACGTAGCAACTTGATACGCCATACTAAAAGCATACATGAGAAAATCAACCACCCTTGTCACATTTGTGGAGCATTGTTTAATTTGAAACAAAATTTAAATAGACATATAACCATGATTCACAAAGATTTAAAGCCATTTTCATGTTCCTTATGTGAAAAGTCGTTTACATCGAAGACTCAATTAGATGGACATATAAATGTTGAACACAAAAAGGACAAAACAAAATACATATGTAAAATAAGCTTCCTATGGAAAACAGGATACCGTGTTCATTGCATTCGTCACGGGAAAGAAAAGAAGTATTAGTGTGATATGTGCTCCAAATCATTCTTCACGAATGTAGAAAGGAAAAAACATTCCCGAGTCCACACGAATATTAGCGAACATTTGAAGTGTAGCTCATGTGACAAACGTTTTTGCACAAATGAAGGGCGCCGACAACATTTTCTCAAAATCCACGAGTCGGTATGGAAAGCTTCCTGTTTGTTTTGTGGTAAATATTTCACTATGGACTGTACTCTTTTTCAACATATTCGAGGGCATACACTTGAGAGACCAATTATATGCGAGTTATGTGACAGCCCATTTTCTAGTTTGGCAAATAAAAATGCCCATTTAAAGGCAGTTCATTTGGGAGAATATTTGTATAAATGTATGGCATGTTCTAAGTGGTTTCCTACGGTGAACGCCCTGCAAGGTCATGAAAAAATTCATTCAAATCCGTTTAAAGAAATTATCAAATGCGTTTCATGTTTATTCTGTGGTGCTGGGTTTGCGGAGACTTATCAGCTGTTTGATCATATGAGAGAGATACACGTACATGAGAAGTAGTTAAAAGGGTGATAGTGATTATATTTTTTATGATTTACAGTTAACCATAAATTGTTAAATGGACTAGCTAAATTTGCAATATAATAATTTCATTAAAAAAGGATATCAAATTACCAATACGAACTACTTAATTTATAAACTCATTATTTCTTGTTCAATATTTATTTAATAAGCTTGTATGGCTAAGTGTAAGAACATTCTACTATTTTATGTATATTATTTTTAATCAAACAACTACAGATTTTATTTGGTCTGGTATCCGTCCATTTAAGAAACTCCATACAATTTTCTGTTCATGAAGAGCCTATTGTAGGCTAAATTTTAAAATCAGCTTTGTGTCCTTCTATCATGTAATTTTCTTTAAAAACCTTATTTTGTTACTAATAAAGTGATCCTTTTAAGTAGTGTTGACAATAGTTTAAAAAAATAATTTGATATTATTGCATATAATATTTTGTTACGCGACACTACGTGGAAAATAAATAAGTAATGTATGTTTTCTCTTTGGGTCAATGATCTTAAGCAAGTTATGTTTTAACCTTTTTTATTTTTTTATTCAAAATACAATTAGCACAATATGATGCATATGCCCCTCAAGGAATCAATAAAACGTTAAATTTCACATCCAAACCAAATATCTGAAATCTTGGTAATCATTGGTATATTGAAACCAATAATTTTTCGTGAGTTATATTTGCTTGTTTTGTAAAAAATAAGCCTAAATTCACAATTATTTGTACATAATAGATTATTCTTAAACTTCATTATTGATTGCTTATATTTAAGGATACATCTTTGTATTTTTTGGATAATATATTCAATATTATATCTTTTTAGTTAAATAAATTCTGATGACTAAGTTCTATTTTGTTTTCTCATCCACAATTTTTAAGTTAAAGTAAGTGCTCTAAAATTTACCGTATTTTTAACCTTGCCAATATTTACAACTCTCAAATTTCAAACAAATTACGCGAATACTCTACTTCTTGAACGAATGTGGCATTTAAAATACATAATGAATACATTCCACAGTATATTTACATAATAAGGTTCCAGCCGTGGAATAAAATATAAGCACGTAGTTTTACAACATCAAGTTTCTTTACATATTTACATATCCATAAAATGATGTATTATAAAAAAAAGTTTGAGTAAAGTATATGCATTTAAATTGTATCGGCTTTATATCGTATCTATAATTTCATTACTTATGATATGATATAAGCGCTTATAACTAAATTATGTTTTTAACAAGCTGAGTAAAAAACATTTTACATACTGTGTATTTTGCTGGCAACTCGCAAGCATAATGTATAAAGTTTGGTTGCTGACTCTGACTCTTGTGTATATAATACAACTAGATGCATAAAACATTGTGTAGCAGATTGTCAGTTTTTTTGATGTTAAGTAACTTGTGAGTCATCATTGATGTAAGTCCATGTAAGCTCTCAGGAGTGTCTCAAGTTTGGCATTGTGTGTGAAAGCCAACATCTTTGATATATTCCAGATATAAACGTTCCCTGAATATACATACATACATACATAGTTGTGAAACGTTAATTCAAGCATGTACGATACTAATCTGCCCATCCCATTTGATTAAAAAAAACTGCATATGATCATGGATGCATATTTTTTTCCTATACAGAACCAACTTGAGCCTACTTAAAAAATTGGTTAGGTATACATACCAATGCTTTTTCCGAATAGCTAAACTGACGTAACTTGAACGTAGTCCTGGATACAACACGCTGTCGTATTTCATACAGATTAGCAAGGCTCAGTGATCGGTAGTATCTGGTTTTGTGTGTTTTAGTCATCTGTGTTTTAACAATTGTATCACTTTTACAGGAAATTATTATAAACCAAAATAAATTTTTTGAATATTTTTTAATCAACTGAGTGATTAAATTTTAGGAGATATTTTACAGTAACGATGGCTCAGCTTTTGGATTTACCCGACGAAGTGGTAATGAATTTGTACAGCTATCAAAAACTTATTTGTTTTTTATAAAAATATTTTCTTCTATCGTGGTTGATTGATTATTTTTTGTTAAATGTGGTTTCAGGTGGGAAGCTCTATTCTACCATACCTTTCCTGGAACGATCTTCTACGTTGCCGAAGGGTTTGCAGAGCCCTTAAGTACATTGCTGATGACTTTATTCGGGTAGAGATGGACCCTAAGCTAGCACCGGAAATCGAAATAAGTGAAGCGATCCCTGGAAAAAGCTTAAAGGCATACATTTCCATTGGGATTCACTCCTCAAAGTTGTTTTTGAACAACCCATCTGGAAATAGATTTTACGACAACTTGGATGCACCTACTCTGACCAAATTTATGGAAATCTTCGCTCCAAAGATTAAATATCTTCGGGTATTCCAATTATCTTTATACCCGTGTTTCAATGAATGGACTTTCCTCGAAAGTTTACAAAGCATCCAGACCTTCAAAGCTTTTTACATTGGAATTGGTTTAAACCCATCTGTTACAGAACAAGACAAAATTGTCAAAGAGAAGTATGAGCTTGCTAAAAGTGACCCACGCTTCAATGGCCATTCGTTTCCTCCAAATTTCTACAAAACATTAGAAACACTTCAAATTTGTAACCCCTTTGGTGAAGTTAACTATAAGATTACCAGCATCCAAAACAGATTACCTGCTGTTCTAGAAGAAATCGAAAATCTGAAATATATTACATTTCCGGTGTATTTGAACTATGCAACGGATTTGGTGCATGGCCCACGGCAAGATTTTGATGAAGCTGGCACTGTTCTCATTTCAATGTTTACGCAGTTTTACAGGTTTATTAATAAACGACACGCGGCAAGTAAGAAACATCTTACATATATAGACTTTTTGACCTACCACAAATATCTTGACATGGATGTTTACGTGACAAATTGTCAAGTTTCACCATACTTCTTAGCTTTGTGTAAGCAATCCAATGAGAGAGGAGTGTTTCTTTGGCATGTCAACGCAATTTGGTTCTCAGGACGGTCGCATCAACAAAATGAAGTTTTAAAAAGTGTTGAAATTGGAAACCCAGTATTGTCGTTGGTCAATCTGGATCCCTGCGTTATTCCATTGAAAATGGTTAACTTACAAAAGATTGATATTTGCAGTACATCTCAATCTAGTGCATTTGCTGATCGTCAGTTTCGGCGGCAAGAATGGCCCGCTTTGAAGATTATAACCATGAAGGTGGACTCAAAGAGTAAGGAGTCTCCAAAACTGCTCCTTTTGCTGTATAAATTCTTTTTTAAGGATATTGTTCGTCATCAAATGCAAGAGTTGACTATTACTTTTGAGTCCAAACGAGGACTCAGGATTCCTAGAACCGAAGATATTGTTGAGTCATGTCCAAATCTCAAGGTACTTCAGATTTCTAACTGGCCAGGCACTAACAAAGCACTAACTAAGCTTTGGAGAGGATTACCAGCACTGGAGCAGGTGACATTGGGGAATTGTGCGGAATTGGGGAATGTGGCGTTTGTTGGCGATGATGTTGACAATCCAGTATTTTTGTCACTGAAAAGTAAGCCAATACTTATAAATTGTTAATTTTTAATAGGTTTTCGATGTCATATTGATTTGACCAAGATTCGGTAACTTTTGCAATTTAGATCTACGAAAGCTGACTTTAAAAGGCCTTGATCAAATGCCAAAAATTTCTGATACGTTGTTTTGTCTAGTGCTCTCGAGGATGAAACTTACTCATCTTATTTTGACTTCAGATAAGCCTTTGATAAAGGTAGAAATGAAAATGTAAACTTACATATTTCTTATTTATGATATACTATGGAAATGCATTATGCCTTTTTACCTTTAGATTACTAGGGCAGGTATCGACGCTCTTTTGAAATCTAGTATGTTTGCTAAGTCCATCGAAAAGTTTCCATTTCATGGGTGGTCTATGGCTGACGTGTCTGGGGATGAATTTACTGCAATGGGAAAACAATTTAGATCAACCCAAATGCTGTAAATTTCTGGAAAGGTGAAAATACTAAAAGAATTTGTTAAGGGATTTATCTGAGTGTCTATGTTTTAAGTGTAAGCTGTTTATATCTACATTGTCACTAATTGGGATAAATTTAGCATTCTAGAACAGTGAAATAGAATATTAATATTTTGCGTAAATCAATTTTTCTATAACTTACCATATCAAAAACTTAAATTTGGTCTTTAGATATGTTTTTGAGATAATTGATTTTATCGTCTTTAAGTTTAACAATTAAGTTATCAATTTGTGGTTTAGATTAATCCATTTTATTTATATTTTGTTAAAAACAGCTAATAAGATGTAAAAGTCTCAAAAGTTATTGATTATTGAAGTATATTGGTTTTTGTATTACATTTATTAGGAATAACAATCGTCGATTTTTTGTGAAATAACTATTACTGGTTACAGCGGTCAACACTTTTTACTGAGGTATTGCGTGCACTGTGTGTATGTTCTGCAATTCATAATATCATATCTGTCATATTGGTGGATAAAATATCACACATGTAGACAAAACTGTAATACTAATTTCGTTAATAAACGACTAATTTAATTATTCTTAGCCAATTCTAAAAATTGTATGAGTTGCTTATTTCGGCAAAAAAGCTTACTTGAACTTTCTTCTACACACACGTATCCTGTCCTGATTTGGAAATTAATATGCAATATGCGTATATGTTACAGGCATTGGTCATCTGTCTGGGTTGTGTATGGCGATATTCGAGAAGCGCGTCCCAATTGTGTTAGTGATATTATTTATTTATGTGAATAAAACATTTATATAAAGTGAAAGTATATAAAATATCCCAAATTGAACTATTTGATTTTCATAAAATTCCTTTTACTCGAAGAAAATGCACACACGTTGAATTTACCGGAAGAAGTGGTAATGAGTTTGTGCATAGCAATAATCTTTAAAATTATACCTAACGAATTTGAATGTTAACGATTTCTAATTGATTAATTTAACATTTGTCATGTGTATGATAGTTAAGGTGGATAGTTACGTTTTAGAGGTTTTGGTGGAACGATGTACTCCCTTGTCGTCTGGTGTGCAAGGATGTCGTAGCCATTACTGAAGAGTTTTTTCGAGTTTATACATGTTTTTGTTAATGAAATCAGCAACAAATATACCCTTAGTTATCATCTTTTGAGAATAACCATGAATAAGGATGGATTCTAGCGCAAATTGGGGCTAAATAAATGCCGGATGAGAAAAAAACACAGGCTTAATAGAATAAATGAGAGAGTGTGGTACTTTTTTCCCATGCAAAAACTAGCCGACGGCGAATCTACTATAAATCCATCCATGGCCATGAAAGTTATAAAATAGCTAAACAAGGAATTACTATCGTGAAGAATATTCGACTTCATTTCATTAGTCAACCGTTGTAATAAAATAAATCCAATCAGAGCTAATTTTATGATTTTTATTACTAATTTAATATATTTCGTAATAAAGTACTAATACAAATAATACAAATATTTGCTTCTGAATATTTTCTGTGTATAATTGATGTGATTACAAAATGGTAGGTTATTTGGCATACATACGCAACGCAGGCTATCAAACCTGGTCAACGTATTGTAGAAAATCGCGAATAAATCCGAACAACAGTACAAACAAATTCCTAAACCGAAATTAGCATTCATTCATAGCATTTTGTGCTCAATGGCTAGGTTGACCTAATTCTAAGTACACGTTATGCCAAACCAAACTAATCCAACGACCCCATGTGCCACAAGAAAAAAATAAATAATTAAAATTTGAAGTTAAATTGTGCTCCTATATACTAAACTAAATAGCATTGTAGCATGGCTAATGTTGAACGTCGGAAGATTTTTTTTTTAAATAATGTTCTGTTCGACTAACTGTCAGTTTGATTAGCTTCCTGCCCATTTTAAATTGAATATGCTACATATCGGTAACTTTTTGCCATAAAAATCATTCGTAATAATACCTGTTTTACTCTTACTGTAAGTTGTAAACTTTATTGTGTCGACTTTGGCAGTTTTCAGGACTATTCAGCACTCCAAAAGAAACTTATTTACACACTTTTCTTCAAACTGTAGTTTAATAAAGTAGTACCGCGTTCACAGTGTAATTTACAATATTATTAAAGTAATTACTTTTTGTGTCCCTGTCGAACTTCGTCATTCCATAATACATTGAAACTGGACGCTGCGCTCTTATGATCCTCACCGAATGATTTAGACAATTAGGTTGTTTATGTATATTGACCTTCCATCTATGTATTACATTCATGCAGGATTCATCCAACTGACAAATCAATAGTAGCGCTAATATGATAATGGAATATACTACTACATTTAAGAAGAAGCAAATAACATACACTTCCACTGCAAGTAATTCCCATGCCGAAATAACTATCCAGTTTAGCAAAACACAAATTGCAAACCCAAAAGCCATCAATAACCCATTTAAGCCTTTAAATATTTCGCTGGCAATATTATTAATGCAGTGTAATTGATTGTAAAATAAAGTTGTTTGACTGCTAAATTGTCTCCTACCCAAAATTTCAAGAACATTCATGAGAATTTTTAGAATTGTCAAAAATGGTATTAATATTGTCAAATATATTCTAGTGGCTTCAGTTGTCATCCGCTGTATTACAATAAATCTAACCAACGTTAAAATAAGCACGTTATATTTACCTTTTAACAAATCTGGATAATGTTTCATCAATAGTTGGTAAAATGGATCTATATTTGTTAATATGACAATTGGTGCCCAGAAATATCCCACAAATATCATT
>JAQFZG010002397.1:0-16789 GCA_034695465.1 Entomobrya nicoleti
CTGTGGCTTGATGATTATGCAATCAGGAAACGATTCACCGCGGCGACGACTACGACGTTCAACGTCATAGTATACTATATATATTTACTATCCGTCATATTAAAAACTCTCACACAAAAAAACCATTCATTCTCATTCTTCAATCTTACAACAAACCGTCATTCTTATTTCATTTTCTTTATTTCTCTCTCTCGTTCTCTCTGAACATCAGTTAAAAAAAGAGTTGGGAAAAAGCCTTGTGTATTATTTTTTCTCTGAATATATTTACGTGTGCCCCATTAAGTAATGTTTATGGTTCAAACGGCGATTCTTTCCATTTTCTTTCTGCTGATGTTTTACTAAGACAAGTGGTGGTGGAGGTGCATTAGTAAACCAGCCACATTGATGACCATGATGATGATGATTACGCCAGAGGAAAGACGGAAGAATAAAAAAAATGGAGAACAGCAACATTGACGACGAGAAGGTTTAAAGGAAAATTATGAATAGATTGGAGAAGGATAAAAAATACGGAGTTGTAGAGAATGAATGGAAATAAAAATGCAAAACATGTTGCAGATGGGTGCTGTTGGTGCTGCTGTTATTATATCACAGAAATATAAAGCGTAAATGCATAAATGTATTTAGCTCTTGTTGTATTATTATTATTACTACTATTATGCCAACTTTTGTAAAAAAAAGTGAAAAGAAATGAAGAAAAAGTCATCAAGTCATCTCCTCTAAACATTATGCTCTGAGGGAATATTAAACATAAGGTGGTGGAAAGAGAAAAAAGGGAAAGAAACAAGATATTATTATTACCACTACAAAAAAAACAGGAAAGAGAAAGTAAAGAGAGAAAAGAGAATGGAAAATAAAGAAATGAGAAGAAGAAAAAGTGGAAGTTAAGGTGAAGTCAAGTCAGATAGACAGACAGATGGATAGACAAGAAAGCAAGAAATGAGTCGTTTCCCCTTTCATTGTGATTAGTGCGCTGCTCTGTCGGCTCCATTGCACTCAATTAACTTTCTTCATTTCACCTCACCACTCGGCTCACTCTCTCTCTATTTTTCTGACTTTTTAGTGCAACAACCTCATTTGCTTTTTTTCCCTTGGCCTTTTCATAAATTACAACAAAAATATATACAGGCACATATATACATATTTCTTCTTTTTAAAGAGGAAAAACAAAGAAAGAAAAATAGATACTAAAACTCATTCATTTTACTACTCATCCATTATTATCTTTCTGTGTTTAGATTAAAAGGCAAAGGCAGGCAAAAGGGGAAGTGTTTGCGGAGATATTCTCATTTTTTTCTATCTCTTTTTTAAACTTTTTACTATGCATATATTATCATCTAAATTCATTTTACTTTTTTTTTTCTTCATTTAATTTTGTCTTTTCATTATTATTTTTTGTGTTGTCGTTACCACTAAGATGTTGCCTCTCTTTTGTTTTGCTAATTATTATTTGTTTACTTGGTTGGCTTTACCACTTAAGTTTGTTTTTCTTTTATTCATATATCACATTTATTAAAAACACCTGTGGTCTGTCGGGGAAATTATCAAAATTTTTTGAAGTTCCAGGCCTGGTCGTCCCCCGAAGAGGACGTCAGTTCCGTTGGTACCGTTAACCTCAGCGGGTGGAGCGGCTGCCCAAGCACAATTCATGTCATCACTTAAGAAGAACCGACTAGAGAATGGAGACTATCCAAACTACGACACTGGTCATCATAATCCTGCTGGTAAGTCAAGTCATATCATTTGTCCTAAATATTCACAAAAAAACTTCCTTGTGTTCTTCCTTATGGTCAGATATAACAAACGAAAATTAAATATAAAAAAAGCAAAGTGAAAGAATGCTGCTTTCAAAGTCTTACGTCATGGAAGAAATTTGTATGCTAGAATTTTCATTTTCTTCACGCCTCGTATATTTTTTCTAATTAATTGTTTACGAAGAAAAAAAGAAGATCAGTTTATGTTTTAATATTAATAGTTTGACAGTAATAAGCTTAAGTTTAAAAGCTTTCTTCTGTGCTTTTAATTTTTCTTCATAATTCAAGTAAAAAACTAATGGATATACTTATCAAATCACTTCATATCATATCACTTGATATGCCGATCGTTTCAATTATAAAGCAAAGTATACCATAAATACTAATCAAAGTTAGAAAGAAAAAAAAGTTTCCTGGCGCGAACATTCTAGAGATTAAGTTTGTCTTTGTTCCGGGAAGAAAGGGATGACAGAAAAAAAAGTATCATGGAAAAAATTAGTTTCTCTCTTTCTCTTTAAATATATCCAAGTATTCAAAGCCCTTCCTGTGTCAATGTCAGGTATGGTGGTTTATATGGAAAAAATGACAAATTGGTTTTAGCAGATTGTTTCATCTACTCCTTTTTTCCTACTCACGCAGTGGTTTCTCTATTTTTGGTAGGTATTTAGTCATATTTTGTTGCTGGCAGTTAACGTGGCATAGTTAGTCCCGCTGTGAGCAAGTTGATCGAATCTTTCTCTCTCTCCTTGTTTAGTTCATTGCATGTGCGTCATGTTTTCTGGTGTTTTGAAGTAGAAAAGAGTTTTTTTGGAAGAGAGAGAGAGAGATTGTTTAGTTCCTCTTCTTTTTTGACTTTTTCCAAAGCATTTTGTTGTTGGTGTAATTAAAAAGTTTGCTGGCTAATCACTCGTCAGTAGTATAAGTTGTTGAGGTAAAAAATAAAAGAGCCGAGTCTATAAATAGATGCATGTTTAATAAGAAGAAAAAGAAACGAAGGAAAAGTGAGCAGCAAAAAAGGTTGATGGCTGTGTAGTGTGCATATTGAACAAGCCTCGTAAACAGGATGGGGAGCAGAAAGAAGGCGATGAACAAGAAGAAGAAAAAAAGTCTCTCTCTCTCTCTGGTAGAAAAGCTTGAAATGCCACTGACTGATTACTTTTCTACTGTGCAGATGAAAACCACCCAATTTTATAACTGGAGAGAGTAAAAGAATATTATATCGCTGGTTTTACTTTTAGTTTACTTCCCCTTCTTCCACTGCCACCACAGCACTCTCTCTCTCTCTCTTTCTCTCTGCTCTGGTTTTATCTAATGCATTGATTAATATGTATATAAAACACTCATATATTTATACAAGAAACAGAGAAAAAAGTATAACATTATAAATGTTAAATTCATCATTTTTTTCCATTTCCCCTAACTTTTCTTCTCCATCATTACTATATTATATTCATACACATAACATATTTATATGTATGCACACACACCATGGAACAATACCAATAATATTATGATTATAAAAAGGTAGCCAATATATGCTTGTCTTTTCCCCACTTTTAAAAGGCTTTTCTTTTTGTCAAAGAATTAGGCTACTAGCGACGATCCGTTCAGTATTAAAATGATGAACTGCTCAAAGCAACTTCTCCTTTTTTTGGGAATGGCTTAACGATTTTAAGAATATGAGACGACTGAAGAAATATAAAAGTAATATCATATAAATAAATATTTTATGCTCACATTACCATCATCATCAGCTATAAGCACACAGTTAAAGAAAAAGATGAAAGGAAAAGAAAGCTGCAACTTATGACTTAAAAAAGTATATGGGAGAACGGGGAAAGAATCGATTTTCATAATAACAATAGTATCCAAAAAACTCTATTTTGTTGAAACATTCATTTCAGTTGAGATGCTCACCTTTTCATTTCCTCCTCCGCTTCTTTTTTTTCCTTCTTCCAAAACTCAACCAACCTTACAACAGCAAAAAGCACCACATCGACGACTCATGATAATGATGAAGTTATTTATATTAGCCTGTATTGTTATATCACAGCAGCAGAAGCAGCAGCTTTATAAATACCATCAATAATCATATTATACCTTTTATTACTATTTGTAGATGAATTACTTTCCTTCTTTTTTTATAGAAATAGTTTGTGAGAAACTGATTTGCATATCCAGGAAATTTTTAATCTTTAAAACGTTTTAAAATGATAATGTATTAATAATATTGAAAACATTGGATAAATCTTCCTCTTTTTAAGTTGCAACTTTTTTCTCTGGAGGAATTGACAGGAGAAACGGGAAATTGCTGCGGATGAATATAAATGGTAATATATATAAAACATATTATTATTACATAGGTATGTTTGCTAGGAAATAACCTTATAGATATTTTATACTTAGTTCGAATCAACTGTTTAAAAAAAAGATATTCGTAACTACCTCATATTCTCTTTCGTCCATACCTTTTTTTTTATCAAATTCTGTACGGAATTTTAGTTCTGTAGAAACGATTTATTAATAATAATGTTTTCATCCTTCCTTTCATTCTTTCAGTCGTTATCCCCATGCAACCGATGATGCTGATTTTTTTTTGTTGAAATTGCATTCGACTCTTCGACTACTCACTACTCTCCCTGTAAACTTATTAGTGTTTTGGTTGAGAAGTCGCAGTCCCATTCTTTTTATCTTCCTATCTAACCTCAAAAGTATTTTATTTTTATTAATAAAAACTTTCCTGGCTCATCATCATCATCATCATGATCCACCTCGCTGTCGTCGTTATTACATTTACTCCAACAAGTATATTAGACAGTATGAAAATTAAAAAAGTAGGTATGTTATGCATATATCGTGGGATAAGCATCTTTTTTTTTGGATACACGTGCGATTCATTGCATCCTCCTGGCGTAATCATCATCCATTCAGTTGTAATCGGATACCGAAATGTTGCCTTCCGACTTAAATTGAATCCGAATCTAATTTATGATTAATCAGGAGTAGTAATAAAAACCCATTGTGCACTTTTTATTGACGTTTCTTTCTATTCTCTTTTTTTAATTAATGCAAATAGATGAATTTCGGTGGTATTATTTTTTAACCATAAGTTTGACAAGAGCATATAAGAATTTTTACACTCTGTATTTGTTCTGACTGTCTTGAACAAAGCCTAGTCACAATAAGAAATGAAATTTTTATTTAATTTATTTAATTGTGACATACTTTTTCTTTAAAGAAATTAATACAAAAAAAAACTTTTGTTTGAGAAAAACATACAAGTTGCAGTAGTTAAAAGAAGGTAAATGCATTATAAATTGTCAAGGTAATATTTATATATGGTCAAAAGTACAGAGTGCCGGTTATCCTTTGTAGTATTTTTTATATGAAGAAAGTGATAATTAAAGAAGACAGTATGATTTCCCTGCTATTATTTACATGATTAAACAGACTTTACCGTCTAGCTAAGTCTCTCAGTCTTCTTTAAGATGGCAATTAAGTGGTTGGAATGATTACCGTTTGTTTATGGGTGTCTTTTTCCTTTGCTTTGCTCATTGCTTTTTTGTGATGAGAGGCTCAGGTAGATTTCCTTTTCTTTTTATGATCACGTCCCGTCCCGCTCCGGAATCGTTGATTGGAGTCTCTCACAGTGCTCCAGCAGCGTTTCACCAAGGGACGCATGTGGTGCGTGAGTGATAGGAACAAGAGAACAATACACTGTCAAAATGTGGATTACTACACTCATTTCGCTGTTGAAACATAAACACACACACACACATTCATATTAGATCAAATAACTGAAAACTCCTTTTCTACTGTTCCTTGTTGGTATAAGGATTATTGTTGTAATAACAAAAGGTTAAGCAACATGGAGACTGGAGGAGTCCAGTCTAAAATGTCGACTTTGGTTTCTCCCTAGCTAAGTGAGTTGATAACTATTTTGAATGAAAGCGTTCTCTATGGAGTGCTTGTTTGTATACAGAACATTATATAATATCACCTTGGTGACGTGATGGTATGGTAATCTCCCCCCAAAATACCCTTTTTTGATTGCTACCCTAGCCGACATCGGTACTGTTTGTTTTTTAAATGTTATTGTTGCTTACTGATCACCTAATAAAGGATCGACACGATTGTTATTGTTCCTATTATTACATATTGTACAATAATGAAACAGATGACAAAAGAAAGAAATGTTTGGAAATGAAAAAAGAGAGAACAGAGAAATAAAGAGAATAACGCATCAGAAAAAACAATAGAAAAGTGATGAAATAGTGTGAGAAGTTCAATTAGTCCAACAACACGCATATTTTTGTTTCCTGCTCATGTACCTCTGCAATCTCTCCAAAAAAATGCCTTTCTCGAAGGGATTTTTCATGATAAGAGATGTTTGATAGCATACTAAATGGTACACACATTATACCTTACTCAAAGTAGATATATATCTCCGACAAGAGAGAAAAGAATTTTTTTCTTCATCAGACGCGAAATAACATTGCTAGTCGGATGAAGATAAAAGGAATCAGGAGAAACAGTGATTGTATCCCGGTATGAAAAAAGATACATGGTGATGGGATTTTTTTTGTAATCTACTTTTTAAATTTTTTTTTTGTGTGCCACACTCATATTCTTTTTCTTCCATTGTTTCCTATGTTTGTACACACACAAGTCATATTTATTGTTGTAAAGTTTGTTAAGGGTGTACAATGATTTTTTTCTGTTCCGTTTCTTCTGAACTATTTCCTTGTTCTTGTTATTGGATATGATCAACATGATCATCATCCTCATCAACATGGTGATGAAGATCATCAGTGCTGTTGATGATTCAGATCCTGGTGTTACCGCTGAGTTTTATGTGGTTATAGCTGCCTCTCTTGAATTATGACATGGTAGCCAAAGACACTCTTATTCGCCTACTGAATAACAAGAATACACATATAAAAAAGTTTCTAAAAGAAGTTCTTTTCTCGTGAGCAAACTGAATGAAACACAAAACTAATATAACTATTTGTTTACCTTGTGATATTGCTGTTGTTGGTTGTGTGGAATAAGAGCAAAAAATATATAAAGGTGCAGAACAATATTACTTTTACTTCTCTAAAAAATATAAGTTTGGAATAAGAAGAAATAAATAGATAGATAGAAAAAAGAGTGTTGTTGTTTTTCTCACGTGGCAATGTAACATTTCATGTTTAAAAAAAGTGATGAGGAGGATGATTGTCTGATAGCGGAAAATAAGAGGAAGCGGCGCCTGGATCCCTGCTGATTCCGAAATTAGGACTATTTGTTACCTCGACTCATTGCTTCTTTGTGCCTTTTCTCCTCCAAGCCTTCTTCTTCTGCACCAAGTGCAACTAGAGAGATAAATAGTGATAATAGAAAGACGGGATCCATATTCTTATTATTTTTTTCTTCTTCTTCTTCGTGTTTACACTTACTTCAAAGTATGGATATTATACATGCGTTATATATATCCACATACCAAAACTGTTATTTCTCATCATCACCTTGTTTATTGTTAGTTTAGCAGACTAGACGATCATCTCATTTTTTTGGTAGCAATACTCCCTTCTTGTAAAACTGGCTGAACTATTTTGCTCGTTTTTGTGTCTCTCAACTTTTTTTCTTCTATTATAAGCAAACAATATGATCAATGTATTGTATATGTATATATGACCAAGGTATTTTTTTTATACCATAGCATGATGTCATGTCATGCATTGCAACTTTTCTTTTCTGTCGGAGAAAAAAAAGTAATCATAATAACAACATCGGTGTCATAATAACACTACTTCAACACATTGTTTTTATAATCCTTTACATGAAATTGTTTGTGCGATGACCTTTCCTGTTTTATGATCATACTAATTCATACATAAACATATTTCATTGTAAGTTCTTTTCTACGCTTACAATTTATCTCACAAAAATATACAATGGAAAAGTATATTTTTAAAGAGAGAGAGAAAAAAAAGTTAATCAAATACTGTCATTATCTTGCTGTTAAAAAACGTATTATTTCATTCATGTACAAATTATTATTATCATTATTATTACCATTATTACTACATTGTTGAGCTCACACTGACAATACTGTAAAGCACATCATCATCTTTGCCATTTCAAACAGGATCTTCTACTGAAATCCTTTTCTTTCTATTGTTTACTTGTGCGTTTGTGGCAAATCAGTAGTATGTGTGTGTGCACTACTGACAGATGAATAACAATAAATATGACGTGATTGTTGTAATGGTGGGAGAAACATTACTTGTTGCCCTTTGAGAGTACCACGTAGTATAGCAATAAAAAGTAAGTGGGTAACAAGAGAAAAGAGAGGACATGAGTGAGTTTTTGGAGAGGGAGAGAGAGATGAGAGAAGGCAATAAAAATGTTGGTGGAAAAAGGTTGAAGGTGATCATTACGACTGCATCACGACTTACTCAACTTTACTCGACTAAATCCATAATACGATCGTGATCTACATTCGTTTCGTCTTTTTCTTCATTCCTCTTGGCTTGCTTCTCCTTCTCCTCTCTCTCTGCTTTACTTAAATCTACTACACACGAGAATGAATTGCAGAAGAAGAATGTAAGATGATGATGATAATCATCACATATTATAGGATTATTATAGGATTAGTGGTGTTATGCACCCATTGCACTGTCATATAGTAATAAAGTATTAAATCTGTAAGTAATTCAGTAGAAGAGAAGCTCAATGAAAATGTTTGCAAGCTTTTTCATTTTAGAGAACATTACAATAATTTTTTCGGGGAGTGTCTTGGAATTACTCTTAAAATTCCTACTTTTGTTAAGCTAGTTTCAGCGTCGAGAAAAAATACTATGTAGGAATGATCTTTTGATGCTAAAGTGAATCCTCTACAACAATAATTCCTTTTTGCCAAAGATAGCGAGTATCCTATACTTACATTAAATACCACCAAACATTTTTACTCTCTTCTAAAAGCTACCCATTTATAAAAAACCTATTTCATATTTATAGTTTTGGTATTCAAAACGTAATTCTGGGGTTTAGATGTACACACCTACTTACATTACAATTTTGCTAGTACGAAATTGATTGTTATCTTGTGGCATTTGTTTTAACTATTCACATTCTGTTAAAAAAATGAAATCACGTTCTTATATTACGTTTAAAGTTGTAAAATCACGATGATAATCTCAAACTTAATTTGCTCTGCACAAAAAAAAAAGAAATCTATTTCAAGGTTTAAAAAAAATGAAAGATGTGAAACGATAAAAAAACAATGGGACTGCATATCTTAATAGTATTTTGTGGTTAAATGTTAGGAAAAAATGAATACGGTAGAAAAGTAATTACAATGATAATTAATAAAAGTTGATTGTTTATGCAACTCCTAGGCGTATTGCAGATTTTTATGCCATATTTTTTTGTGTGTGAAAAATTTCAGACGTGATGCGATTAGAAAAGTCCCCATTGTTGGCTAATGGGTACAATCACCCTCCAACACAGATCCCACCGATGCATTTGTTACCAGGACTTGCAGGACAGCAAGCAGCGGCTGCTGCAGCAGTCGCAGCCCACGCTGCTCTCTTTTCCCCATCTGGGCTTCCGCTCCCACCTGGCCACCCAAGAGACTGTAGAAACACACCGCTACAAGGACTTGATGCTGTAGCTGCAAGGTAAAGTCATAAGCAGTTTTAATGCTAAAAAATTAAATGCTCAAATATTTAATTGAAAAGTTTTCCTCGGGAGTAGGATTTTCGTAGAAATGTAATCAAAATGACATTCCAACTCATATTAATGTACTGTAAGCTGTGGAATAAGCTTATTTGTTTTTCTTGACGAATGCCGTGATTATCAAAAGATGAGATCATCACATCAGATATATGGCATTTTGTTTCGTTTACACAGAGATCTCGTCAAAAACAGTAGTAAATTTTGCAATAAATAAATTAACGTAGAACAAACAGGAAAAATGACTGCACTACTAACTTAAGTGTAATAATGACTGACTGACATCTCTCTCTCTCTCTTTTCATTCTTCATTTTATCTCTGAAATAATAATACGCTGTAAATATGAGTATAAATGAGTTGTTAAAAAGTAAGACAATGAATGCGAGTGGTGTGTTGTGGGGGAGAGAGCATACATATTTAACAACAGAAAGAGAGAGAGAGAAAGGATTAAAATTGAGAAAATGGGAGAACGGAAAAAGGACACTACTTGAGAGAGTGGAGCGTTTAGAAGAGTAGCAGCATCAGAGAATGAGGGAAAAGGGACTATAATTGAATTTTAATTGCTTGTTTCAGGAACGCAACTTGGGAGACATGTAGGACTGCTTATGAGGACTTTGTCAAGCAATTTGAAAGGTAATTTTCACCAGTGTTTCAGCTAAGAGCTTATTATTATTTGCTAGTCTTTTCTTTTCTGTAGCTCTTCCAAGCTTCTTTTTATCATTTTCATTTATTGTTATTATTGTCGAGTCGTTTGGGAAAATTAAAAGAGAGGGAATGAATTAACAAAGTAGCACGTCCATAATATATACGCATTCTTTATATTCTATCACAGCTTGTAAATAAAATTTTACACTAGTTTTTATGAGATTGTTTTTACAGTGCAGAGAGAGAGAGAGAGAGAGCGAAAAATTGAGGAAGAGACAAAAACCTCCTTTTCATCAAAATTGCGATCGTTATACGGTGAAACACATATACATGCATATATATGCAGTAATAATAATATAATATATGAAAAACAAAGATATGGCGATGGATGATATTGATGATGGGATGATGATGTTGATGATACCTTGATTGGTTCTTGTGATACAACAACTACAACATTTGGCAATTTTATGTGTACAGCAACTTGACTCTCTCTTCTCCTCCTTTTATACGTTTTTACCTCCTTTTCTTGGTCTTTTATGGACGAATCGGTCCCAGTTTTAATTAATCGAAGCTATCAAAGCACCACTTTGCGCTATTATAAAATGATTATAAAATATAAAATCTGAGAGAAGACACAATTATTACAGATTCTCATCTCTCTGGCGCTCTCCTTTTTATACTTGCCTCATCTTCAGTTCAGCTCGGTTTTCAGTTTTGCTGCATGCTAGGACTATTTCTATTTTCCACTACTCTTCGTGTAGTGGCGTTCATAATAAGTGCCTACACAACTTTAGTAAAAACTATAAAAAGTATTCAAGTCAACATTACGCCATTTCATTATTTTCATTCTTTGTTAACTGCTCGTCTTAAATGCATTGCCGTGTTCACACTCACGAACAAAAGACAAGGAGAGGAATTGTGCAATTCCCAGAAAAGTATGAAACCTTTTTATTACACAAACTGTGATATAAAAAGTTCATTGACCAATGATGATGGAGGTGATGGTGATGTGCTGGTACACATATTGTTTTATGCAGCCATCATCGTAAAAAACTGAAAATTAAAACAAAAGAACTTTGTAACGTGGATAAATTCATCGTTTCATTAAAATGACAAAATTGCTCTTTTTATTTGTTAGTTAATGACGATGCTTCTAAAATTTACATGTAACGAAGATTGTTAGTACTTTGTGCTTTTGTTTGCATTTTCTTTTTAATTTGACTTGTTTTCCCAAACATCAGAATAAGCACAGTCGAATCTAGTGAACCAAAGATAAAAGAAAAAATCTAGAAACGGTATCAACTCAAAATGCTTCCTTATTTTTTGTTTTAAAATAATTGTTTTTGATACATGGGTAGCTCTTATTGAAGTAGCTAAAAAGTAAATTGGCTGGATTTATTTCACGTCAGATATCCTACGCAGCAATATATGGCAGATATGATGACTGATATAATATAGAAATATGTAGCGCTACAAATCTTTGTCTTGAGAAAAAAGAAAAGGTCCATGAAAAAATATTTCTTTGCTTTCTTGAGTTATATGAGCTACGAAAAAGATTGCACTGGAAAATTTACGGGACAAAAATTATTATGATGATATGTTCTTCTGAAAGAAAAATAAATTGGAGAAAAAATTGCGTGTGTGGCAGTCTTCGTATGGGATTGTGTACGGATCGGTGATCTCACCTCCCCAGCACGAGAACTACCCACGGTGATTTTTCAGTGGGATATTTCCATTGCATCACCGTCACCCACACTACCTATGCCACCAGAAGAGCATCAATATAACATACATATTATTAGACGACTTCTCTTTCAAGTTGTGGTTGAAATTGTGTGGGCTTCCGAGATACTGGAAGGGAAATTTTAATGGTGAGACTACGTTGAAGGCCATAAAACGAGATTTGTTTTTCTGGCTTCGTACAAAATGCAAAGAGAAAAAAGAGTTGAAATTGTTCTTGTGAATTCTTCACACTGGTTTTTATTCCAAATATGCGTGTGTGTGTGTGTGTGTGTGTGTTTGCATGTGTATGTTTTGGAAAATATGGAATCTCATTCAAATCTAACAAGTTATCTGGAAAAACGGAGAAGTAGTTCAGATTTATTATTACTTTATCCATACATGTACATCATTTCATATGCACACACAAGATACATTGAAAAGGGAACGGATGATTATCTCCGTAACATGCCTCGAGAGTAAGTGGAGATCATGTAGTATTTATGTGAAAGTGTAACCTAGTTGTTAGAAGCAGTAGGGGCATAGAAAGGGAAAACAAGAATGTAAGAGAAAAGGAAGGAAGGAAGTCTGATGGGGGTGAGCAGAGTATCACGGATCGCTATTGAGTTGGTGAGGTAAAAGATAAATGTACACACTCTACAAACTTTAGGGAACGTTTAAAAAAAGAAACCCTGTCTGCTTCCTCCGTTTTATTTCATACTTGCTTGAGTTTACACCATGACGGTCAGGAAAAATGAGGAAAAAAGACATTTATCCATCCATTGAATTCACCCACATTTATGATTGCTGCTGGTGATGGTGGTGGTGAATATCTTCAATTGTAACCCCTACTCCATACCTAACTATCCCGAAAAAAGTAAATATCCCGTTTGATGTGTTGTAAAGCGTATAAAAACCAAGTCAGCATTTGTTGGCAATGTTTTATCTGTACACCCTCAATCGTAGTGGAATAATCTGACTCTATCAAATCCAAATCATTGAAACAACATTTTTATTCTGACTTTCTGGTAACTAAATTGAATTGAAATCCAATATTTCCTATCATCATTTCACCGTTTGCCAATAATGCCATAATAATAATATATTTTCTATTGTTATTGCTATCCTATTTGATGTACTTATGTATGTGTGTGTACGTTTTTACATTTGAAAAGAGTGTATTTTATTTAAACTCTTTTTTATAAAGTTGAAAAGTTATGGTATTGAAGTAAACATGATTTTGTACCCCAAGTGGCACATTGCCAACACCGGTTCAATCGGGACTTTTACGCTGGATTGCTACTATGCTTTATACCACCGTCACCCCATTCACAGAAAAAAATGCAATCATAATAGTTTGTAATGGAAAGTGACTTTCATACGCATAAAAATATGAAATGACTTTTATTGTTCATTTTCATAATCTCAATTTATTTTTATTTCATGTACATACATGTACTCGTTCCTTTTGTACCATTCCACGGCTTTGAACGAATAAAATAATGTTTTTATTTTATGACAACAAAGAAAAACCAGCAATACCAGACACATATTTTACAGTGCACCAAAAATGATAATACGAAGAGTGATATATCAAAAGCAATGATATCAGATGGAAATGGAAGTCGGCTGGAGGCAACAGTTATCTTTGGTAATCTTCCATACCGTATCCTTGTGCCATACAGACAGACAACTTGTTACCCTTTTTTCAGTTTTCATTGGGATTATAACAATACTTCTGATTTACAAAAAAATCAATCCACTTTTCGTCCCACGCAAAAAAAAAGATACACTTATCAGATATAATTTTAACATGATCCGAAAATGTTGCTGTGATCATCTTTTCTATCCTATTAAAATTGGTAGCAAATCATTTAATGTAACAAGACTGATATATATTTGGCTAGACAACACAATGAAAACCTCTTTATTTCTACAAACATGCTTAAAATATTGAAGCATCAGCAGATGTATTACCAAACGCGTGGATAAAAATCGCCAAGTGGACATTTTTTCCACTTGTGTTAAGTTTTCCTTCTTCTGTAAATTAAAAAATGTATATGGATCTTTATCTCAATCATGCTACTCTCCAAAAAAATAACAACACATATCCTGCATTTTTATCTCTTTAAAACAAGTGTTTGTAAGATTTAAAGGGGAAGTAGAAATGAAAAAGTACGGTTTGTTTGTAACTGATATATATAGTCTCTCAACTAAAAATATAGGGATTTTTGGAGAATATAGGCAGGTATTCGAACAGATAAAAACAATAAAATGCTGGTGTTGTTTTTTTCCTGCTTTTCATACTGGTTCTCCTATCAAAATGTTAGTATCAAGAGGAGAAAAAAATACTTTCATGTATTGTTCCTATCAAGTGAAATCAGTCCACTTACTCACGAACAACTTTATTAACTCGAGTTTATCTTAATCTTCAAGTCAGCAATTTGTGTGTAGTAAGTAGTGGGAACCGACAGACTAGTCTACTAATGCAGCAGCAGCAGCTATTCATGATGTAAGGTGGTTTGGGATGTGATAAAAAGAAGAAAAGAGGAAATAATATTGTGAATGCCATTCAAAGAATATGTATTTCAGCAAATAAGTAGTTGAGATTAAAAAAGAGCATACGTTCTCAAAAAGTCTATTGCTTGCACAATCTATCTGAAAAAATGAAATGCCTCATTTTGTAAAAAGCCGTTGTAATTTATAATTTGTAGTGGCTCAGCAGTTGATTAAAAATATGGATTGTGCAGGTGATGTTACTTCTGCAGCTGGCTGGTTGGTATTTTAAATAAAATTATATGTTTAAAAATGAGACAAGAAATAATAGAAAGGTGCTCGTGAATTTATCTTGACTAATTAAGCAGAAGAAGAAAACGAAAGACAGTTCAACGGATGATCAAAACTGAAAATTAATTACGCATCCGAACTAATTTGTTATACATGAAACATGACTTGAGTGGTAGAAAAGAGGAGTAAAAAATGCGTGATTTGATTATGATGATGGTTTGATCACGGTTCAGTTTGATATCTTCATTGATTAGATATTCAATAGTTTATTAAATCCATGCAATGCGAAGAAAAACAACAATATTTTCATAAAGAAATGGTTTGGTTCTGGCGAAATTTTTGAATTTCTAAGTAGGATTTGAACAGTGATGAATTTAAAACTGAACTAAATATTTTTGCTACTATTGTAAATATACAAGAATTTGTGTATTGATTGATGCTTATTAGCATACATCATCATACATCTATCTGATAACCGTTCCTCTGCTTCTACCGCATGCATAAAACCAACCTCGCGACAAAAATAACGAATCTTTTTTTTCAAGTTGATTGACTTTTGCCAGGAAACGCGCTTAAATTAATGTTAAGTTGTTTTTTCTTTACACTGTTTATGCTTTATGTTCGCATGTATTTGTTTTTAATGATAAACTGAACGCATTTAACATGTATCTATGTGCTTCCACTAGTTTTTTTATGACGATTCAATGATATTATTCTTACTTTTTTAAAGTATTCAGCATAAACCGATTATAATCTTTGAAGAAAGGTGGCTAATTTACTATTCAAAATGTTTGGATTGTAATAAAATTCATTGAACATTATAGTTAGGAGCTTTTTTAAAGAGTGCTTTAAGTTGCCTGTTTTTTCTTGCTACTTAGCTTTCTTGAAAAATATGGTTAAATATAAAATGTTAATGACTTATGATTCATCTTTCCATTTCATGCACACCACAACAGCCGCTATCATGAGGACTGCAACAGTGACTCGAGATCAGAGAAATCGTCTCACGTGAATGAAGGCGGAAGTGGGGAGGCTCTAATTCGAAATGGTTCGTATAATAAAGCATTTGCCTTTTACTTATCTATTCTTCTTCTTGATTTGACAGATAATTCGACAAAAGTTCTTTTCATTCCCCTGAGAGAACTTCAATTGTAAAGAAAATGATTCGCCTAAAACGTAACCATACATGATTGAGAACTGTGTGATTGGCAGTATTTTTTCAATGACAATCGCTTTTTCTTGTTGTCAAACCTTTGCGAATTATATTACCTCAGATTTGAATACTTTGTAATAAATCGCGTTTGATTGAAATGTACAGGTAATCTAGATGGAGCAAGCCCGGTGCTAAATCTCTCAAAAAATACAACAGATGCTGTTTCGGATAGTGATGAGGCTGCTGCCGATGATCAAGAAGACTACGACAGTGAGAACGAACACAATTCAGGGACTGGCAAATATCCTGTTGGTAAGTAATATGCATTGTTAAAATATACAATATATACATACATAATATATGCAAGAGTTCGTATTAAAAATAATTGTATTTTAATCTAACTTTATTTGATTTAATTAGGAATGTTTGATGTATCCATGAGTGACCGATCGCGCAAAGCATCCTCTCAGATCTCAAATGAGCGAAAGTCGCCATCAGAGGGCAGCGTACCAAGAACAATTAGTGAGGGTCATCATCAACACTCCTCCATTCCTCCTCACCAAACGCATCAGTTTGAAGAAGTGACCGCTGCTGAGGCAGCCATTTCATCAACAGAAACTCTTCTCCGAAATATTCAAGGTCTGTTGCAAGTTGCAGCAGATAATGCCAAACAGCAGGAACGCAGAATCAATTTGGAACGAGGTAAAATTACTAATTAGGTTTTTTCATTTAATATCTGTAGAAATAAAATGGTCCCATTGATTTTTATTTCACAACATTCATTTTACATTGCACAAGATGCATCGCATATTCTTATTTTCAACAATTGCGTATTAATTACACAAAAAAGAAAGATTTTAAGTTTAAACATAATATATCTTACCATTTAAAATCAAACAATCATTTGTGATAAAAACAGACAAAGGGGACCATCCACCCCGTTTGTCGGTTGGTCGTATTTGTGAGTTACCGTATAGTCGCAAGGCTTACGCAGGTTCAAAATTAACA
>JAQFZG010002398.1:0-16789 GCA_034695465.1 Entomobrya nicoleti
AATTGTTTATAATTTTATTTTTATTTTTTTATAATTAATTGTTTATAATTTATTTTTTTATCATTAATTGTTTATAATTTTTTTGAATTTTTATAATTAATTGTTTTGGAAATTTTTTATGGTTAATTATTTTTTGTTATTTTATGTTTTTATAAATAATTTTTTTTAAATTAATTTATTATCAGTTTTTTAATATTTATTTTATTTTTTGTAATTGTTTTTATAAGAATTTTTAGATTCATTTTTTTACTATAATTTTTATTTTTTTATTTTATTAATTAACCTGTTGTAAGAGTGAACTGGAAATATTTATCCAAAAAAATTGTTAATTAGTATTGACGAAAGCATGCCCTTTATCAGAATATTAGTTGATTAATTAAGTGTACAAACCAATAAATGAAATGATTTTTAAAGGAGAACTGAGATTGGTGGCATATTTATTTTTCTCACGAGTACTTATTACACAACGCCACCAATTTTGATTAGCCACTTGAATTGTACGCATTCCAAAAATGAGTCAAGTGGGAAATATTTGCTAAACTGATGAGAGCAAAAAATGAGCTAGCAATTTTGCTCTTTAATTCAGCATCCTTCCAGTTCCAATTTTTCTCAACAAACCATAAAAGAAATTCGGTGAGGGCAAGCCTTTGAATAGCCACTTAGCCACCCTTCAAGCCACAAACCCAGTAAAATAGAGATCCACTAATTTGAAAAACGTGGCTTGCAGACTATCCAATTATAAATAATTATATTTTTTGCCGAGGAAGCAGAAAAGCAGGCCATGTGACAAAATCCGGATACAATTCAAGTGGATATTTGAGCTGATTGCTGTTGAGACTGAAGTTTAGCAAGTTTGCAATCCGTGGGCTTATCCAAACCACTATTATCATTACGACAAGGCAGATAAGTCGTCGTAAGCTTGGACAGAAAATGGAGGATATCGAATTGTGGCCCATTTTTAAACGATGGATAACCCTTTTGCCTGTAAACAGCAGATAATGGGTGTTAATTAATTGTTGATTATAAGAACGTTTTAAGACTTTTCTCTCTTTCTTATTTGAACTCCTTTTTGTAGTGTCATCAATAATAAAAGTTGGTTGACTCAGAAAAAGTGAATAAGTTGCATCTGTTCAACATGACATGTAGTCTGTTTCCTTATCTTTAAACAATATATCTAATTACCACATTTTTTTATGAAGTGGAAAGGTGAAGGTTTTCAAAAGAAGATGCTCGACTATTCAATAATTGTATTTCCTTTTGATAAGCAAAAGTAGTGAAGCGACAGCTTATTAATTCCAGCCAAAGTCAAGCTGTCCTCATTTTCATTTGATTCATTTCATTGACGCAAAAAATTCACAAATATTGCGTAGCTTACTCCGTTCCACAATTTCATTTTAATTTGCAATTTGTTTGAGTTTTTGTTGAAGAGAGCAAATGAGTGTTGGGAAGTGAGAGGAACGGTTTATATCTGGCCGATATGCAGACGAGAGAAGCTCCTTTCTACATGTCGTGTAATTTGGACAAACTAAATGGCGTATTCAACTGGATGATTAAATGTCGAAAGAATGAAACATTTTATAAAAAGGTTAGGGGTGTGCGGGGAATGGTTTCAAACCAAACATTGAGAACAAAGTAGTTCCACACTCTTTCAACGAGACTTGCTTTCTTTCTTTTTCGAACATTTTTCGTAGGAGCACTCCTCTGAATACTCGGTCGCTGGATTAGATTCCAACTCCACTTTCGATTCACTCGAATTTCAAAATAAGGTGGTGATTTTGGAGTGTACTCTGACGAATCATTAGTTGACTTGTCTCCAATCTCACATCCTCTCAAGCTTTAGTCAATTATCTGGACGCGAGAAGAGCTGAAGCCGAAGTGAAATTTGGGTAATATTCTGTTCCGGAACGGTATCCTCACGCCGGAGGAAGTTACAGAGGATCGACTTGTTGGGGAAAGGGAAAGGTGTGCTCATTTACCTCACCTGCTAAGCCAACCATCATTATTATTTGAATGTCAACTATGCGAGCGTCTCGTAATGATGAGCTACATAACAAATAGATCATGATGCCAGAAAGGGGGGAGGTAGCGGTTATCATAATGATTATGTGGACGTGATGGAACACCCAACTTACTACTCAACCTACAACAGCAGCTTATCAACGTGATTTTGGTGAGTGTTCAAGTGCAGCTATAACACAAGCGAGCAAAGGCTACACCTCAAAGTTGGATTGGTAAGCTTTCCACGTGCGAGGCCTCGTCCCCCGTGGCAAACCCAATCACATGATCAGATTTCCTTTGCAAAAGGTGCCCAATTCACCCCACAATTACAAATCTTCATTATTTGTCTATCAATTAACTTAAAGAGTAATCAAGAGCAATTTATTTATCGTTGGACAGTAATTTGATGATCATGATCAAGTTTGCTCCAACGAAGTGTATGTAAATGTAACCTTTTAAGGAATGAATGCTACTCTTCTATTTGGAATTATGGGAAACGAAATGAATTTGAGGAATGTTCAGTTAAACATTTACACTTTTTGTTAATTAGGATTTTTATCAAAGTTAAAGGTATTGTCATGTCATTTTATCTACTTTTTACAAGTTTACGTAAATTAAACCAAAATGGCACTAATTGATATGCCAAATGATTAGATACGACTAGGAATACAAAAATACAAAAATAGGAACAGGAATAGAAATAGCAAAATATTTCACAAATGAATTTATGAGGAAGGCTGACTTGTTGACATGTTGAGGTGGGTAGTTGTCTAACGGCAGCTAAAACAATGTGAAATGCGAACGAATGCTCAAATGACGTTCTTTGCCTTTCCTTTTTTGCAGATTCTTTTGTGCTGAGTGAGATGCGAACTGGTTCCTTGCTCCTTTCCGCACCTTCGACAAAATGTACGCATTTTCACCCAGATGCTTGCTCCGAAAGTGGTCCTCCAACCTTTCTTTGCGACCGAAGGCTTTCGCACAGACTGTGCAGCTGTGGGGCTTCTCTCCAGTATGCCCCCGAACATGTTGTCGAAGATCACTAGAAGTCACGAACTTTTTCGCACAGAGTGGGCACTTGAATCTCTTAAGTCCATCGTGACGTTGCTTATGCCTCTTCAAATTCCCTTTCCGGTTGAATGATTTGTGACACAAGTCGCACTGGAATTTCCTTTCGTTCAGGTGCACCTCCTCATGCCTGTTTAGGGCACCCTTTCCTCCAAACGACTTGTTGCACTTTGAGCAGCGATATAAACGCGCTGATGCGCCGTGACTTCTTGAATGATTTCCAAGTGATGATGATGTGGCGAAGCCCATTGCACAAGTTGTGCACTTGAAATGTCGCTCTCCAGTGTGAACTCCCATGTGAGCTCCTAGAGTGTCAGTTCGGCCGAAATATTTTTCACACAGGTTGCATTTATGAGGTCGAATGCTTTGGTTGCATGACTTGGAGTGTCGCTTGAGGCTGCACTTCCAGTTAGATTTATAGTTGCGCTGGGGACACCGAAAACTTTTCTCGTCAGAGTGCACCCTCTCGTGGTTTGATAAACCTGATTTTTGTTTAAATGCTTCTCCGCAGAACACGCATTCCCATTTTCCTTTTGCCCTACAAAATAATAGATAGCACACAATTTAGTAAATATTTGCAGAAAAGTTTCAAATAACCTTGAACACAATCACGGCAATTATTTTTACCTGATTTAAAGAAACTTACATTACAACAATTTCTAAAAGCACTGCACTGCTTCCTTCTCACTCAACAACAGCTTCAAAGTTGAGAGTGCTTCCCTCACAAAATCAAACTACAACTTTTCTAAAATATATAAATAAATCTGACTATGATCACAATGTTGTGGCAACTTTGAGCAAAATTTAAGTGCAAGTAGAGGAATATCGTGCTTACAAAAATTCCAGATCGACAAACACAAAAAAGTGAAGCGTATTTGAGGAGAAGTGCACGAAGCCTTCACTGCCAAAAGACTACTAAAGCAGCGATCACAAATCTCACTCACATAGACTGCATTCCAATATTTCTCAGACACATCACAAAAGGCAAAAAGGTGTAGAGATAAGAAGAGTGGCTGCCTAGATTTTCTGGTACACAAACTGAAAAAATGGACCCCTCCGACCAATTTAAATACTTTCATGTCTTAAATCCAATTTATGCGAAATATGCAAATGACCACAATGCAATGCATTAGCCAAAAGATAAGAAGACACACGCTCATTTTATCGTACACATTTTACACCTATTTTCTCCAATCCACACTCAACCAACAAGCCTACCTGTGCTCCTATAACATTCAGTAATGTGCGGATGATGCACATATAATGACAGTAAAGTGTGGTTACACTTTATGAGCTAATTAATTATGCAGTGCAAGCGCATTCCATTGCATTGGAGATAAAGCGAGCGAAGCGATGACAGCGAAGATGATTATGAAATAAAAGAAACACTCTTATTTCTGATTCCTTCAACTCAACATATTCATCATTACTCTCTCATTATAATCATACTGTTATATTTCCGAGAAACATTCCCACATTGCTCATACAAACAACAGTACATACATGGCATCCCTTTCCCTGATCTCCTAATAAGAGGAGTCATTAGTGGTGGAGTGCGTGTCGTACTTTCCTTTGTACCCCATAGCAAGTTTTAAAGTGCCCACCTCTGAGCTACCCATTACCCTCCAAAGTGTTGATCCTTCTGAAACCGAAACTAGCTGAAAAATCTTAAAAATTAGAACGTTTTCTTTGATTTCACGAATAAATTTCATTGTCGATACGTGGGTCTCTTCTCGGGTTTTAGTCAATAGACTAAAAATAAAGTGGACGACACAAAAAAGGCATCGGTTAGAATTATAAAATTGAATATTTATTTTTAAATTGTCCAAAACCAAGTTAAATTTGAATGTACATCATGTAGCCTATATACCTTTACAAGTTTTATTCCTCGCCCACAACTAATCTCAACTTGCCCCACAATAAATAAAGAAATTCCCGATTCCCAATAACCCATACAAACACACACCCCTTACACCCCTTGTCACTGTATGTCCTATACACTATGTAACACGCCTAGAGAGATGGTAGACCTTACATACGCACTTATAGTGGATACAAGATAGCCCAATGATCAGACAATGACAACTGATGATCACTTCTCCAGAATCGGGGGTTTTTACAAATTTTCATTCCCTTTTCCCTGCCCCTTACGCACTAAAATTTTCACATACAAAATTAGGTAAAAGTTAAAAGGTACTTATTTTACATATAGATAGGTATACACAGAATACAATTAGGTATCTCCAGAAAAGATAACAAAAACATTTGATTTGACAAACAAAATTCATTGAACTCTTCAAGAAGAAGATCCAAATTAGATATTTTACTGTTACTGCTGAGTTTCTCTTTTTTAAGCATAAAGGAGCCCTTATTGCATAGCCATAGAGCATGCATTGTTCTAGAGAACCCTTTCCCTAAAATACAGTTATAGCTGTACATTTTACCCAAAAATATCCATTCATCGCATCATCTGATACTATACATACATACTTAACAATTGTCATTTAGGTTGTATCCAATTACTACTAAAAATATATTGAGCCTGTGACATTCTCTGATTTTTTTCACTTTAGCTTTTTTCAAACTAGCTCGCTGAGACAAATTTGTAGTGTAATTTAGTAACGCATCCACTGTAGAAAGTGATCGAACAGTTTTAAGTAAAAGTTATAAATACTGTTCAAATAAAGTGTTAAAAAAGTGATATGCAAAAACATGTAAAACAATCATCGAAGCCTTTAACCACTATAACGGATAACTGGTAATACACAAACTTGACAACTTACTGCGCATATGTAAATTATTAAACTATTATTTAAACATTATATGAATTTAGTCTATATTTAAATTAAATAACCAATATGCAGTTTCAAGAGTAAGTTCCTTGAGCAAGCACCATACACTTATGACGAAAAAAGTCTTTCTGAGATTTTGAGTCAAAAGGATGAAACAAGTTCTGCATATATTGTAAGAACACTAGCTGAAGCACAAGGCGTTCTTACAAAGGCAACGGAATTTGCTTGGGTTGAGGCATTGGTTCGAGGGATGAATCCTGACATTCAAGACTACATCCTCATTAATGAAGAATGTCGACCAAAGTCGAAGAATTGTTCATTTTAGTAAAACATTTTGAATGCATACAGTCTTCATGCATATAATCATAATACGATTGGTACGAGCTCATATTCTACACAGAACAAATTCAAAGTTCTCGGTAGTTCGGAAAAAAATAACTCCAAGTCGTCAGAAAGTGACGAGTCAGGCTACGATACTGAGAATGAGCATCCAAAACAAATTTTACAACCCAAACCCAAGATGCCTACTTTGAATATAAAAATGTTGTTTGTCCCCAACGATAACAGAAGCGAAATGCAGACAAAGGGGACAGTCTGCATTTCTCTTTTATTCTCACACAGCTTTTCATAATCAGAGGAAATCGTATTTTTAGAGTATCCAAGTTGTAATAAATATAGATATAAAAATAACGTCAGGACTTCCAAACGTATTAAGGTTAAGCCTGAGCTTAACAAGAGAGAATAGTTGGTAATTGTAACCAAAAATATCAGAAAAACCATAGTAAAAATTTAGTTACAGTTAGGTTTAGTAGAAGTAGTTCTGTTAAAATATTTTCATACAAATGGATATGAAAATACAATTCCAATAACTGTAAGAGCTTGACAGTTTTCATAGCCAACCATAATAAAAAGCACTTGAGCTAAATTACATTGCTCCCTCATAGCATTCCAATATTTTTCAGGATAAACCTTTCTCTTTTCTTTCCCTATTTTTATCCAAAATTGGCCAGATGAAATATAGAGGAATCTTTTATTGTTGTGCGCTACACAAAACTTTACAATATTGCTTATACACGACCTGAAGCCCAAGCTTGTGACGTATAAATCAATTTGCCGGTCTTCTAATCCAAAAAAACTTTTTACTTCTTTTACATTTTTTCTTTGTTGTTTTCAATTCAGTTCTGCAGTGTCAATATTTTTCAAATCTTTTCTTGTATATCAACTCAAATTTTGAGAAAGATTTCCTCAAACTTTTTCGATTACGAAAATAATTTTAATGAACATAACGACTTTGAACTAAACGAAAAGCACAGAACTAAGCCAGCTTACTTGTCACCACACCAAGGTAGTTTAAAATAAACTCATTCATGCAAAAACCAAACCTTATTTGTTTTCATTCTCCTTCTTTAAGTCCCATCTCACATATTATACATCTACATTGTATAAAGTAAAGCATAATGTAACAGAAGAAACAGTGTTGCATTTTAGACAAAACAAAAAAATCCACATTCAAATATGATTCCTCTTTTCTTTCTAAAATATTATACTTTTCATTAAAAATAAAGCAGTTTTTACGTAAAAAGTAAATACACTTGAGCACTACGAAGAGTAATCAATGGATATAAGCAGCGCAAGTATATAATGACAATCATGTGGGCTGGAAGCTCGTCTGCATGCTCGTTTGCTACAACAAGACGTTTTTTAAATATGGTTTTCGATTTAACGTTGGAAATGCACAAAGAATTTTTTCATTAACTACGTCAAGTCAACTTAAATGTATTATCGAATATGAAAACATTGAAGTATGAGGTCAAATATTGAACAATGCAAAATATTTATGTAATAATCTTATCAATTTACTATACTCTTATTTGTTTACAGACCTATAATTTCTGCGTGGGCTAGCATTAAGAACAATAGAAATCGCTTTTATTTCTGTAGATTTAATTTGATTCTTAAGCCGCATGTTCATGTGTACGACTGATTTGGTATATATTTAACAGCACCAGATTTCTTTCATTTAGTTCTTACAGTAAAAATTTAGTTTTCAATGAAACATTATTCTATTTCGGTATTTTAACTTGAGGTCAGGAGAGTACATTCTAACAGTCATGAGTACCGTACAGAGTAGTTGTAAACGGGTCACCAAAAATGCTGTGTATAATTCAATTCAAGCAGCAGTGATTACTGATTCAGCATTACCAAAAAAAAATATTTCCTTAATTTTTGCTGACACCGAAATGTCGTCACTTTCCAATACATAGTTAATTGGTGTAAATGGTTGATAGTAAAATTGAATTTAACAAATACTAAAACACAAGTTTATCCAAGAATGCCATTGCTCATGCCTATTTGTACCATACGACACAAACCGTATTAGTCCAATACGAAATTTTATTTATTTTGTTTTACGAACGACACGAGAAAAAAGATACACGTATTAATTTTAAAATGAATGAATAAAGCTAGTTCCAATTTTTCTTTACTACTTTATCAGATTTTCAAAATGCAATCTTGTCTTATGATGAATGGTTTAGAAATTATATATTTACTCGAAATATTCTTTACTTAATAGTTCAGTACCTCGCTCAGCAAAGCCTTAAACTATTTTTTTAGTACATGAATAAATTTAAATGTAGCAATGCAAACATTAACGTGATAAAAAATTACATCAATTTTGTCAACAGATGACACACTAGTTATATTTAATTATAGTTCAATCCGAGCTAAAACTTCTACTTTATGTGCAATAGAACTTTAATATTAACAGACGATATATACATAGAAATACGTTGTCTGACCTTGGAGTTCATAAAATTATATTGGTACTCGTAATTGGATTTTATTACACAAAATATTATAAAAAAGTAACAACCATTCTTGCCGAATAGACATATATGACCATATTTGAATACGTGAAACAGGAAAAGGTAATTGAGCAAACAAACGTTTTTCAAACACATTCAGATAACTTTGACCTAATGAACATTCAGACTTACCAAAAGTTCAAATAAGCATAAACATAAAATCATATTCGCAATATATTATGAAATGAAGTAAGCTATGAGTCAAAGTCAAAACAAATTATTGAACTTTTATGCTTGCGTTGGAACTTTGTCAAGATGCGCATAATACTACTGAGTCAGCAATTTTGTTTCACACTCATAACTATCTCAAGCCTTACTCCTTATCTTAAAATTGACGATTTTAACTTCATGTTTGAATTGAGATCATTCTTCTAGAATACCCGTACATAAGTAAGCATTTTTTAAACAAATAATCGTCATATTTAATTCTGGTAAAAAAGTAGATGGGTATGTAAAGGTATAAAAGAGCCCAAGTATTCAGACAAAAATAGCATCCAACATTTAGTTTAAATGCATTACCCAAATTCTTACTCATTTATAACGAACGAGCAGAACGCCCGAAAACACAAAAGTTTTCGATAACCAAGTAAAAAGGATTTTTGGATCCCTCCCCATATGCTACACTTTTTTATGTGTATAGTATAGGATACCACATAGGGTGCCACAGCCCTCTGAATCCTGTACCCCCCAGATTTCCCCCACTCACATCTAAATTCTCCATCCCCAAGATTTCCCCAACCCACTCTGAATCCTCCATCGGCCTAGATTCCCCCCACCTACTCTGAATGTTCACCCCCACAATTCCCCACTCCCTTATGAATCTCATCCCCCTCTGAATCCACCGTCCCCCATATGGTTTTTTGAATGAACCCTGTACACCACTTATCTAAATGCAATGTCAATATCCTGATGTTTTTATACACTTGCACAGACGTTCGTATCGTATGCCTTTGGCCACAACGATCCTTCATAACATAACATAACATTCATAACTCACCATCTATTCTATATTATAAGATGACAAATCCATGTTAACAATTAGGAATAATATCATTGCATTCAGCCTTGGCTGTTGTTTGCGTGGTGTATGTATCTACATCGATGTATTTTGGACATAATTTGGAAAAGGAGGGTAACACCAATCTAAATAGATAAAGTCAAGTTTACTATTTTTCACTTCATATATAATTTGCAACAAAAAGTTAAAATCACGGATAGAACATGATTATATCATTACTAAGATAATGCATTGTACTGCACATGTATGCATATATTATATAGTGTCAGTAGTATAGATGGTGTGGTATGGTGTTGGTTAAATGCAAACCAGAAACGGGTTATTTTTGCATTTAAAATGTATATGCAGGTGCAAAAGGGGGATGAATATGATGATGATTGGAATCAAAAAAAGGAAGAAACATATTAGTGTAAACAGCTAGATGGTTTGTGTACGTACATATAAGAACCGTAACACCCAACAATCTTCTTTTAGTGTATACCGAGCATTAAAGAGGCTCTATTGTTCTTTGTACTTGAATATCTCATGCATTAAGTATCTGCGAAAATGAACAAACAAATGAACACGAACTACCCCATATATTGCTTTTCGTACACGTGTGTGTGCGGAGCATAACGGACTCTGACTATAGACAGCTCTAATGTTTCTTCGTTCTTGAAGGACTTTACTGCATTATGCATCAACAAAAGAATAACAAGCAAATAAACACACTGGTACGTGTACACTTGAAAATCAACAACGACCCCATATTTTAATTTGCGTATATGTGTGTGTATAGATCATAAGGGTCTCTCACTATGGACAGCTCTCGTGTTCCTTTGTGCTCGAGGAGCCCTTAGGTATTAAGAACCAATTAAAAAGCACCATGCATTTTAAGCGCATCAACGTGCATTGTATACAGAAGACCATAGAAGGTTTGCATATGCTTAAGTGTCTTTCATTTCATATCATATCATACTAACAAATATTTTCATTTAATCATATATATTACTTACCGCAGGTTTGAATACTGCATGGAACTTGAAACCTTAGATCAAAAATATCAGTCATCATGGCCATATGGTTTTGATAGAGTAGCTGTAATCCAGATTCTTTTCCAGACGGTTGACGTCAGGGCTGATGCTTTTCGTTTTAAAAGTCGTACTCGTTCGTTACGTGCACTTACGGTGTAATATTCCGAATAAATAAACTCCTACTCATTGTTTAATGCTTTTATATACGTTGCAAATGGTACACTTGATCTGGAGCCCTTTGAAACTTATTATTCCATTCGTACATCTTTTGCATTGTACATCACACGATTCATCAGATGGCATTTTGCACACTTTGCAAAGTTGTTTTGCACACCAAACTTTGGATCGCAATTTTATCCATTCAGTTGGAAATTCATATTCCAACTTAAATTATCCAATTCGTTCATTGTTTTGCCTGGAATACAATGCATTGTCTGATGACAAATTTGAAAAGATGGCTGAGAGTGTTTAGTTTTGTGACGTAATCTCTATTTATATCATTGTATTTTGCTGTTATTGAGTCAATTTCGGCTCCCATAATACTGAACCTGGGACCAAAAAATGCCTTTAGATGATAAATGTGCTTATAAAATGTAGTAATGGAATTTTGCAGCACAACAAAGGCTATTAGCAAACTCTTGTTGCATGATACTTTCTTTTGTTTAAATATAAACATGCGCAAGTTGGGATTTAATAGGAGCGCATCCTGAAAATTTGCCAGTGCAGTAAACTTCATCCTTTGTTGCATTGATGTGCAAAATTTAATGCTCATTTTTGTCGTCTATGTTCTTAATTAATTGATTTTCATGATCACTTGTTGCTTGATGTCGCAAATCTGCATTATACATCACGTATTTTTTCAGGAAATCAGTGTGTCTATATTTGATTACCTAATTAACCGATTTTAATTGCATTCCCACCTGCCCATTGTAAAAATGTATAATGTAACAATACATTGTTTTTATTATGCTGTGTAAGTACAATATGTGTTAACGACGCTACGTTTAGTGCTACATACATATCCTGATGAAAGGCAATCATTTCTGTAGGGTCAATGACCTGCTTCAGCACTAGTACACACTCTTATTCACGTAGAAAATATCTAGCATTTGAAGGAATGGCATATGATATATTATGAGAGCTCTTGCAGTTTCATCTTCACATCATTTAGTAGATACACATTGAGATACACTGGAGATTTAGCCACATTATATTCAGATTCGTATATAATATCGTGATATTTACCTCTTTAATCTCCCCTCTGAACACTCTGATCAGTCAGTGATGACTAATCAAAGTTACTTGTCCATTTTCAGCTGCTGTTTTGAAGTAACGTTATCTGCTCGAGAGTGAAAAAGTGCTGACATTTCTTGTTATACTATACATAGCTGTTCTTATAAGAATGGCTACTGTCTCAGTAAACACAAACTAACATTTATACATACATATTTCCCATATTGTTATTATTAGAACGACAGTGGTGATCAATGGAATATTTATTCTAGTTATTTTTCTTCCTCTCAATTTTATTGTGGTAGTTACGAGTTAACTTACGAGTAAAAAAATCTCTTGATCTACATATTGTTCTTTTAAGAACGAATGCTTCAGTCTTCATCTTCAGGAATCTGTCCTACATAAAATAGTATCGAACGTCTTCTTTTTTGCTTGAACCAGCCAGTGCGACAAAATTGCTAATGTTAAAGTCGAGTATATGTTGAATCACGTGTATTTGGAGAGGCCAAAAGACTGCCCTGGATTTATTGTATGGAGATGAAAGATAAACGTTATCCTTGTGATGGTACGCACTACGATAGTGCCACAACGTTTATTTGTTTTCATTTTAATGAACAGTTCCGCCCCTACGCGGAAAGGAAGGAGGTTTCCTTTCCTGTGAAAGGAGACAGCAATCGATTTGTTCCAATATTTTCGGATGACGATGTTGAAGGTTGCATTGGGTTCGAGATCGTGAATGGCAGGAGCCGTGTGGACTCAATCCAAAGACCAGAAATTTTGCAACCACCTTTTGACTTTCACCAAGTCACAAGGAAAATCAATACTACTCCTTGCATGCATGTTGGTGACTGTGACAAAAACACAGCTTTCCAATACGCTCTGATGACTGCTTGTCGTATCAACCCCACCCTTGTGGTTAAGGAGGATGTTGGTAAGAATTGCGTGCAAAAATTTTGCATTAAATATAAATGAAGCATCTTTTTATGTGATATTATCATTTTATTTTATTATGTTTTTAAACATATTGCTACCATTTCTTTCAAACTGCATCTTGGGTTAAAGCGTGCTCTCATATCAAGGAGAACGGAGGAATTCATTGGGAAGATGTGCTTGCGGATTCTCGATGCTGGCCAGCTAGTTTTTTTGGGGCTGGTGAAGACTTTTTTGGACTCCCGACAGCCTTGTCCTTCCCAAGTTTTCTGTAGAAGAGGCAGATGCAGGTCCACCCCCACCACCACCACTGAGATCACCACCGCGACCATTTTTGCCAGCTGGAATTCCCCATCCTTCTCTGTCTGCCTCTCATACGCCTGGCCCGTCTGTCACTTGCGGGATGAATAGCAACAACTTTTACCGGGAATAAAATGAAGTCCTTGAAAGGCATTGAACGTGACGGTACAGTCATAAAAGAGGAAGTCAACTATGACGCTGCATTTGATGATGACCAAGATGGTTTTCTGCTATTTTGATCGAGGGAACTGAAACCCCAGCTGTAAGAGATCCTGTTGTAATTGAGGTTCCCGATAGCGTACAGGGTGGAGAGACTGTGCACATCGCGCACGCGCACGAGCTCATGGTTGTGGATGACGCACCAGTTATTATGGGTGTCGTTAAGCAAGAGCCTGCGGAGCCTGTGGTGAGTTAATGTTATTTGTATATAGCTTGTTATTATTTGAATATTAGTATTATATGCATATAAGTCTTATTATTACCAAATATTGACACAAAAAAATGTTTGTTTTGTTTATTTCAGGCACATTTTTCTCGTCCGTCACAAAAAAATGATCCTTTGAAGGTTTATTTTATGAAAAATTATGAAATTGCATGACAATATATGAAAAAGCATAAAAAAACATTATTTTGCTTAGCATACAACACATCTCACCCACGCAAACTCATATTATATTTTTTCTCCGAATTTCGAAGGGTTTAATAATAATTTCGAAGGGTTTTCTTGTCATTTCAAAAGGTTAAACTGATAATTTCAGAGGGTTCATTGCGAATTTCAGAGGGTCGGTGTAATATTTCATCGCGTTCAATGTTCATTTCAACGGATTCATTCATATTTTCGAGGGGTCTGCGATTTTGGACGGGATTTGGAATATTTTTTTGCAATAGGCGCCACCTGAGAATGGCATATGCGAATATTTTTGCAATGTCAAGGGTATGCACTTTCATTACTACTTACCGGCCTTCTCCTTTCCCACATATCGTCGCTCCGTTTTTTTAATATGATTATCTGTTGAACTTTTGTATCTTGTGAATGTTCTTATTGAGTACTATAGCTATTCTGTATTGAATTACCAATTTTTAAATTGCATTCGTTGTTGCGACGGGGGATAGTGGTGGCCGAAACGAAGCGACCACCATATGAAGTACGATAAACTTACGTTAATGAAATGTAGTGAAATGGTTAATTTGGTATAACTTTTTAAAACACGATTATTGTTTCCAATAGTTTAATGCGACGTTAAATGTAGACTTTTCCGTGTCATTGAAGGGGGAGTAGTAATGTAAGGGGGATGCACATTTAATGACAGTAAAGTGTGGTTACACTTTATGACCTAATTAACTATGCAGTGCAAGCGCATTCCATTGCATTGGAGATAAAGCGAGCGAAGCGATGACAGCGAAGATTATTATGAAATAAAGGAAACACTCGTGTTTCTGATTCCTTCAATTCAACATATTCATCATTACTCTCTCATTATAATAATACTGTTATATTTCCGGGGAACATTCCCACATTGCTCATACACACAATAGTACATACATTGCATCCCGATCCCTTAATAAGAGAAATCATTAGTATTAATAATCCATAATTTACATTTTGCCAATGGACTAAAAAGGTAATATCGCTACAAACTTTGATAAAGGCTCTCCATCAAATCCCAAAATGCAGATTACGCACCATTAAATAAAATTATTTTTAAATGAGAACTGAGATTGGTGGCATAAAACATTTATTTTTCTCACGATTACTTACTATTACAGAACACCAAGTATGATTAGCCATTTGAGTTGTACGCATTCCAAAAATGAGTCAAGTTGGAAATATTTGCTAAACTGAGAGCAATAAATGTGCTCGCAACTTTGCTCTTTAATTCAGCATCCTTCCAGTCACAATTTTTCTCAGAAAACCATAAAAGCAATTTGGTGAGGGGATCCCTTTGAGTAGCCACTTAGCCACCCGACAAGCTACAAACACACTAAAGTAGACATCCTCCAATTTGAAAAAACTTGGCTTGCAATCCAATTATACAATTAAGCAAAGTTTTTTTTGCCGAGGAAGCAGATAAGCAGGCCGTGACAAAATGCGGATACAATTCAAGCGGATATTTGAGGTGCTGTTGTTGAGATTGAAATTTAGCAAATCGGAAATCCGTGGACTTATCCAAACAACCAGTATCGGTATGACAAGTAAGATAAGTCGCCGTAAGCTGGAACGCGGAAGGAGGGATATAGAAATGCATCCGATTTTTAAATGATGGTTAACCCATTTGTCTGTAAACATCAGATAATGAATGTTAATTAGTGACCAAATTAATTATTGGTTTTAAGAATGATTTAAGGCTTTTCTTTCTTTTTAATTTGAACTCATTTTTGGAGGGAGATAATTAAAAGTTGGTTGAATCACAGAAAGTGAATAAGTTGCATCTATTCAACATGGCATGTAGTCTGTTCCCTTATCTTTAAACAATAAATCTAACAAGCTCTTTTTATGAAGGTGAAAGGTAAACATTTTCAAAAGAAGATGCTCCACTATTCCATAGCTGCATTTCCTTTGATAAACAAGAGTAGTGAAGCGACAGCTTAAGAATTCCCGTCAAGCTTTTCTCATTTTCATTTTGGTTAAAATTGATAAAAAATGACTTGATAATAACTGAATGGCTACTAAAGTTTTTTAACTAGCAATATGGGTTACGCTTGGCTCCTTCGTTGCAAAACGTGACAAATATGAAATTCCAATAAAAAAAAAGAAACGGTTGGAGATGGCGAGCATCGATCTCGCTACCTCTCACATGCTAAGCGAGCGCTCTACCATCTGAGCTACATCCCCAATTCCTGAAAGCACCGTTAGACTTAACGCCCATTTAACATAGCGCATGAGCCCTCAAGGTCCGTACGACATTCCATCAACTAAATTTTTATTAAAACCAATAACACCTTCTGTCCCTCTTTTTGCAATGCAATGACATGCTTTGTATGGTATTACTATTTAAACATATTGTGAGTGATCATGGTTGGATATTGACTTTTTAAATCGATTGAAAGCATATCCAAAAAAAGAAGCTGGTTAGTTGAGTTTGCAATGCAATAGTGCTCGATATGCATGAGATGCAAGAGATGCATGGCATGTTGTTTCATATTATTATGTCAAGAAGTGTAATGAAACAAATCGAATTGAAGTTTACATAAAATAAGTTTATTATCACAGGGTCAGTTAAAATAGTCAATGTTACAAATTAAGCGTAATGCTAATACAAATATTGGTATAAGTAATACAAAATATCACAGAAGAAATGGTACAATGTCACAAAATACATAATATGTGGAGATTTGACTAGTTACAAAAGTACATGTTTGTACAGAAAGAAAAATAATTGTACAATGAATGATTAAAATACACGAACACGTCCGTTGAGGTCCAGGGCAGCGATGAATTCTCCTCACATGACGGCCAGGTCCAGTGGCAGCTCGAAGCCAGTCCCTCCTACTCGGCCCAGTGATCCAGCGGGTCGTCCATCTGGGCGGAAGATCCTGATGCGGTTGTTGCGGGTGTCACAGACAAGCAGGTTC
>JAQFZG010002399.1:0-16787 GCA_034695465.1 Entomobrya nicoleti
GGCTCCGAATGTGATCTTTTAAACCGGAAGCTGATGCCAGAAATCGATGACAAATATGGCATTGAAACGGCGTTTCCCTTTTATGCGTATTTAGGTGCACATGAAATTGATCTTTTCGTGCAAATAATTTTTCGCAATAATTACACTTAAACTCTTTGATTCCACTATGCAGCAACATATGTTTCTTAAGACCATTCTGTTGAGGGAACGATCGTTTGCAGACTTTGCACGGGTCTGGTTTTTCGCCAGTATGAGTTTGCATGTGGTTTTTCCAAGACGATCTATCAGAAAATTGCTTGTCACAAAAATCGCACAGGTATGGTTTTTCTTTGATATGTGTACGGTAGTGTAAGAAAAGAAGTTGGATGGTGGGAAATAATTTGTTGCAAAATATGCACTGGTGAGTTCCTTTGTGAATGTGTCTATGTGTTAACAAAGTGTTCTTTCAACTAAACGCTTTATCACAAACACCACATTTAAACTTTTCTGCATTCATTTTTGAATGATTTATAGTAGACTACTTAAGAACTAATTAACTGTTCAAGTATGTAACAATGTTTGACAATTTGTACTGGTTCGTTTAGAACTTGTCCGAGAAGTACTTTGCTTAACTCCTGCAATCTTTAAACAACTTCGTTTTTCCGCAATTTTTTAGGAATTAATTGGTGATTAATTATTGCTGGAAATTTGTGGATTACAATGTCTTCAATCTTTCAAAAAGATAGTTTACAAAAATAGGAACTATTTCATTTTTCTTTGAGCCGTTCCAAAAGTATACTTAGGTTTCTTAAAATTGTGGTGGGAACAACAAAGGCTTACATTTAATGTTTTTGGAGTAGTATGAGGAAGTTTTGAGTACGAAAATATGTACATAGTTTGTCAGCATAAATGTGTAGTACGTCTTCTGGAATTCTGTTCAGGTAAATTACTTGTCTTAGTTTTCTTTTTGTAAGGCCCAGTATCATTTTTTGTGTATGCATACGTGCAGATATATTTATACACACTTACTAAGGTACACAGACAGTCTCAAACTTTGGGTATGTTCGTTGGCGACAAAACTTCTTAAGAAGAACATTTCTTTATTTACATCGCATCAAAGAATGTTGTTTGTTTTTATGAAGTACTGGTATCTCACTTCTTTTCCAACCAATTCCTATGTATAATGCATACCTTCCCAAATTGAAAAAATACGAATGAATCGATTTTATAAATAAAAAGGTTAGAAAACCCAGAGCATACTGGGCTCACGTATCTCCCTATTTAATATGTACTTTAAGCACTTCACTTTAAGGTATAGATAGCCATTCTGTTAATTTATGATCATGTACTAACAATGGATTAAGAATTAGATGCCAAACGTTCTTGTAAAAACTGAATAGCGGCTATGCATGTATAGTTTTGGTAGTATTTCACCAATCCATTAGCATCTCTGGTAAAGTATTGGGTACAAAAAAGTCTCATACAAGACGAAAAACTATTAACTAACCATTCAGTGTCATGAAAGAAGTAATGCTTTGGATCACGTACGCTATGAAAGAGTTGCAGAAGAAACGGGTAGCACACACACCATTAGAGCTGAAGTGAATATTTTCGTATAAGATATTTCAGGTATATTATTTGTAAAGAATGTTTATAAAACATATTATATTCTTACTTTGGTCTTCTTACAAAAAGCAGTATCAATTTGTGCATGCATCGTTTTAAAAAATTAGATAAGTATTTTGGTTATAACTTTTACAGCCTTAGTAAATGTTTGCTCGTACGTTGTATCGCTCTTAATACTCGCAAAGCATGCAAGCACTTAAGGCTCACCAAAACGTGTTTAATTTCACCTCGGTCTTCTTTTAACAGTCTCTTTCAGTGTGCGCACGTGAGGTTTCAAATTTCCGTGAAAAATTTGATGCCAGGCTGAAGTGTCTACCCATCTGCAGAATTCGAAGGATTTGTTTTCTTTGAAAAATTACTCAAATAAAAGTTTCATTATAAATTTTGTACCTGAAGAAATCTTACTAGTGGGCTTTTTCAGAAGTGCCACGATTTCTCTTTCCCACGTATTTTGCAGGGCTTAAAGTTTGTTAAAATGAATCAAGAGAAGTTTAAGTGTTCTACTTGTGACAAAAGTTTTAGTTCTACAAGGAATTTACGAGCACATAAAAAGATCCATCTTGGAACTTACCAGTGCCTATTTTGCGACCGAACGTTTTATAGCAGCACAAGTCTTTTTGAACACTACCTTACACATACTAAAGAGAAACCACACCAATGCGAATTGTGTGACAACGCATTTGCGCAAAAAGCCGCATGGATACTTCATATGAGATCTCATACTGGAGAAAAACCCTTTTCGTGCAATGTTTGCAAGCAGCCCTTTTCAACAAAAGCCCAAGTCAACAAACATCAGCTGGTTCATAGTGAAATCAAAGCGTTTAAGTGTGATTACTGCGAAAAAACATTCACTCGCAAAGATAACCTGAAAATTCATTTGAACACTCATAAAACGGAAACCCCATTTCAATGCTATTTATGTGATCGGTTTCTTGCATCAGCCGTTAGTTTGAAAGTTCACATTCAGAGCCATACCGGAGAGAAGCCTTACCGTTGTAAAATCTGCAACAAAGCATTTGCACAAAAGAGTGATGCACGAGGACATGAAGATCGACATAATGGCATCAGGCAAATCAGCTGTCCAGAATGTCACAAAACATTTGCAAAGAAAAGTGATTTAACAAGCACATGTTAATTCACAATAGTTTAAAAGCTCACACTTGTGAATTGTGCCAAAAATCGTTCACTCAGCGAGGACACTTGCAGAATCATATTAAAGCAGTTCATAGTAAAATTAAGGATCACAAGTGTAACTTGTGTGGTAAAGAGTTTAGTACCAGAACTCACTTGGTAACACATATGAGAGTTCATACTGGTGAAAAACCGTATCAATGCCAGAAATGCTTGTTAGCTTTTACAACTTCAGGAAACTTGAGAAAGCATATGATCATTCATCAGTAGTGATACAATCTGATTATTAACAAAAGATTCAATATTTTTATGCATTCTTCCTGAGGTGCTTAAAAGCTAGAAAAACATTTGATCATGGTCATAAACTATATATGAATTCCAAGTATAGGTAAACATTTAATTTTAATTAAATTGTTATGAGTACTGACGCAGAATTGTATTCAGTAAACATGCGCTTTTAAATATTAAATTAGTTTACTAAATAAAAATTAAATTACAATTGGCAACATTTTAAAATAAATAGTAAAACATCATAAATCCTCCAATTTTTTTTCATTTGTGAACTCATTCTGTTATACAAATTATCATCAAAAAAATCGAAAGTTTTATCTCAAGATTGAGAAGAAGCAAAAAAGTGGCATTTCATGTATTCTACCCATTAAACTGTGTGTAACAGTTTTCCTCTAAATCCATCCACAAGATTAATCAATCTATTTATCAAATTTAATAATGCAATTGTACTTCACATTTTTACATTGGGTAACATTTAAATGATTTATTAAGACACTGGCAAATTTTAAAAAAATACCATTACAGCAAATGCACTAAAACCTTCTGTGTTTTCCTATTCTTGTTCCATCCTATTCATAAAAAATAATTACACTTCCGAAACCACTTTACCATAAGCAATTGGCGATTCCGAGTCATCAGGATACTGCCAAGTGAACACAGGGCAGATGGCACTACCATCGAGGTTGCTTCAGGCCAATGAGAAGAAGATAAAGCGGAGCAGATACGCTCACTGCACACAACAAGTGAACACAGGACAGATGCCGTGGGAAACTTGCAACTCCATCCAAGCTTTTAAAACAAGGCCTCGAGGGAGAGTAGAGGTGGTCGCTGGGCTGCTAGGGTCAAAGCCTGGATGAACCTGCAACTTTCTCACGCCATCTGCACTACACGCTCAGTGTGAGCTCACCATGCTTTCAGGCGAGCTAGTTGTTAGTCTCAATGCTTGCTAATGGGCATTTGAATTTCTTTCCAACTAATTTCCTTTTTTTTAATAGCACGGTAATTAAATATTGACCTGTTACATAAAATCAAAAAGGTTGTCCATTTATGCAACTTTTAAAACTGAATAATACTTTAGTAATGGTCAATCCTTGTCGCTAATAAATATATTGGTTTATAGATTAAAATGTAATTTTAGTGTGAGAAAACGTAGCCAAAATCGCATTATCATTAATTGATAATAGTATCATCAACATTAAGTGTACTATAAAATGTTGTGGTCGTACTGTTGATTCAACTTATAAACGCACTATTTCTAATTTTGTCCTTGGTGATCTTTTTAATGCTACATGGTAATGCATTTTAAACGATAAAGCATCTCTACTCAAAGCAGAACAACAAGTCTTGACGATACTTGACTTGAGAATACAAAATTTAATGAGTTTTCATTTCTTCTATTTGACCTTGCGTACCATGTCTCATTTCACCTTGCTCTCCAACACAAGAAACGAATCATAAACACATGCCAGCATATATGTTTTATCTAAATGAAAGATTGTGCGGCAAATACATTGCCTGAATGAACCTAAACACTTTATTTTGAAATTAATTTACTACAAAAGAAATATTCAGAACATTTTTAAAAAATATATATAAGAATTCAAGTTTCTATTTTATTTTCTACATGGTATGTTAAACAATCAATACTTAAACTTAGGAATTAAATAACAACACATCAACACACAGAGCTAGAACTTAATATTCTTTAGTTTAGAACGTTTCCACAAAGGTCTTACGTAATCAATCTAGTTTGTTAGTTAAAAACTCTCAAACCGAACTTGTTTAGTCAATACAAATCATTTAATTTGGCTCTTCCTCACTTTACTTTGTTGAGCCACACTAGACTAATCCAAATGGAAATGTGGATAGTTACTCTTCATATTGAGTACTTTTAAATTCAATTAAAATACGCACTTCTACTTTGCCTTGCAAAGATTCGATTTTATTCAAGTGGTTTAAAAATATATTTTAAGAGTGAAATACACAAAACTAATTGCAACAAAGGCAGAAGAACTCTTTATTAAACGATGATGATAATCATGATGACTGAGCCCCTTGAAGACATTGCCTCTTAACCTGGTGCACGTGGTGAATGAACCTTCCGGTTTATATTCCGCTTCAGGCTGACTTCCACTTCCGGGGCTTCTATTTGAATTACTTCCGGTGGTTTTCTTGAAGATAAGGCTACTTGTTTGAACACCTATCTCATGATAAGCTACTGGGGGAGGAGGATTGTGGTGGTGGGGTTGGGGGTCAGCATCTACATAAATGTTTGGGTGATTACGGGGGTGATGGTGTCGGGGGTGTAGAGGAGGAGAGGACTTTGGATGTGGTTGCGATCTTTTGTGTGGGTTTTAGTGAAGGGGGAGGGGTGGAAGAGGAGGGGATGGCCTTTGATTTAAATGAGGGGGTCAGGGGGAAGTAGAAAGGTTGACCTTGATGGTTGCTCCAAGTTTTTATGTGGGTTTTAGTAAGGGGTGTCGGGAGAAGAGATCACTTAAATTTAAAAACTAGATCAAAATTAAGTTTAAAAAAATAATTAAATGAAATTTAAAAAACTAATAAAAATAATAAAAAATTTACTTAAAAAAAGTTAATAAAAATAAGCTTTAAAAAATTAATAAAAATTACAACTTAAATTTAAAAAATAATCAAAAATTAATTAATTAATAAAAATAAATATAAACTAATTAATAAAAAAATAATTAAAATTATAAGAGAGCAGTTTACCCACATTTAATTGTAGTAAACACCACTAAAAATTTAGATGGGATTATTTGAAGTAGTATCTAAGAATAATTTTTTAAGTATAGTTGTTTTCAGAATAATTTGGGTGCTTTGGCAATGACGGCCAATCAAATCAAACTCTACAATTTCATTATCATCCGAAGTCTAGTAAGTAAATATACAAACTGAACAATCAGATTTTAAACAGCTAATGTCTTTTTTCGCAAAAACAATACAGAAATTCAACATAGCCATTGTTTTATATAGTAACATGGTATGTAGAAGTACGTTGAATTTTAAGTACTTAGATTTTTTACTTATGTGCGGTCATATGCTTTGTCAAATTGCCTGATTCTGAGAAAGCAGTTTTACAAATCTGACATTGAAAAGGTTTTTCGCCTGTATGAACTCTCATATGACTTACTAAATGAGCATTCAGAGTAAACTGTTTCTCACACAAATTGCACTTGTGGTCCTTGATTCTTTGATGAACCGCTTTAACATGTCTCTTCAAATCTGCTCGGTAAGTAAATGATTTATCGCAAAGATTACAAGAATGAGCTTTTACACCACTGTGAATTATCCTGTGCTTGTTTAAATTACTTGTGCTCCTAAATTTCTTGTGACATTCTTGACAGCTATAATGTTTTATGTAGTTGTGCCGATCTTCATGCACTTTTAGAGTACTCTTCTGTGCAAAAGTTTTGTTACACAATTGACATCGGTGAGGCTTTTCTCCGGTATGGCTTAAAACATGTTGTTTTAAACCAGTTGCTGATGCCAGAAACCGATCACATATATTGCACTGATATGGTGTTTCTGCTTTATGTGTGTTCACATGTACTTTCAGTGTACTTCTCCGTGCAAAAGTTTTTTCACAGTGAGTACAATGAAATGATTTAATTTCACCGTGTAAGATTTCATGATTTTTAAGATAGCTTTGATGAGCAAACGTTTGCTTGCAAACTTTGCATGAGAAAGGCTTTTCTCCGGTATGAAATTTCATGTGTTGTCTCCAACTCCATTTATTTGCAAATGATTTGTCACACAAATTGCAAATGTGTGGTTTCTCCTTTATATGGGAAAGGTAGTGCCTAAAAAGATCTTGCAAGCTGGGAAATGTTTTTCTGCAAAATAGGCACTGGTTGGTTCCCATATGTATGTTTTTATGGGCTTGTAAACTTCTCTTGGAACTATAAGCTTTGTCACACAAGGAACACTTGAAGAGTTTTTCAGCCATGTTTAGTTTTCTGAACTGAGACTTTACTATTTGAAACAATAGATGGTTTGTAAAACAATATTGCACGAAAGTTTTAGTAGTTTTATTTCAGAAAAAAATATTTGAAATTATTTTCCAGAGATATTCTATTCGTGCTGCGAAAGACTCAGCACTTCGATATCCTTTCTTCTTCACATTATTTTTGTTAAATTTCAAGCACGACTAGCCGTAATATATATCCGTTATCATTATGCTACCCTGCAATGAAAGATGTATGAATGATGCGTTTTCATGCATTGCCATGTGTCGAGAACACTTTATGCATAGCCTACGTGATCAACTGGTTGTATATGAAGTAGGGACTTCGTGGCTAGGTACTTTAATACACTTGCATGGATAAATATTAATGACTTCTAGGTTAGTCAGCATTAGCCTTTATTTGTGTCCATACCATTTTATGTGCATCACTGGGTACGTGGTTTTGTTCTAATATTTTATTAGTATTTATGATTGCTATGTATCGTATGTTACAAGCAGACGTACGTGCTTATTGTAATTGTACTTAGAATGACTGCATTTAAGATATCGAAAATTGCAGATAATTTTTATTACGATTTTGGTATTTTAATATTTAACATGACTCAACATCGGATTCATTTAGAATTTTGAAACAAATATAAATAAATAAATATTTATATTTCATCTTACAAACTTGTACAACTTATTCATTACAGGACAAAATCCTATGCTTTTTACAACAGAAATCCAACAATCCGAATTTCCTTATCAATAAAAGCTTTGAACACTTGAAGTACATTGCTTTATACTGTTGTTTTTTTCATTGAAAATCGTAGTTAAACTTGTCTTGAGTTCTGCCAAACATTCTATACAAGAATAACATTAAATCAATTATATTTACTTGAGTTAATTGAGTTAACTTCAGGTTCGCATTTTTCATAAATAAAATATGCTTGATTTGATTTCAGTTCGGCTTTTTGATTCATAGAATTTTTTTTTATAATTATTGATAATTTAAGAGACAAAGTACAAGCAAACGGAGGATAAATTAAAATTTAATTTAATTACAACCACAACTGTTTGAACTGTTAGTGGTTCCATAATAAAAATTATTAAATATTTGTATGTTTAAAGGAATAAGATTTCAAGCAACTGAGAATTTACAATGTTTTAAGTCTAGGAATATGTAGACTCTAAGCAAACACACTTTCCTAATTATGTCTGGCCACATGCCGGCCCAGGCTGTTTGAATGGGAAAAGGCTGTGGGGCAAATCTGGCATTGAAAAGGCTTTTCGCCAGTATGAACTCTCATGTGTACTCCTAAATGAGTTCTCCTGGAATATTGTTTGCAACACAAATTACAGCCGTGTTTCTTGATCCCATGGTGAACTGCTTTAATATGCCTCTGCAATTGTTTTTGTTGAGTAAATGACTTCTGGCACAATTCACAGATGTGAGCTTTAACACCACTGTGTAGCAACAAGTGCTGGTTTAAATTCCCTTTGCTAATAAATTTCTTCTGACAAGCTTGACAACTGTATCGCTTGATGCCATTGTGTCTGTCTTCATGTACCCTTAGATTACTTTTTTGTGCAAATGTTTTGTTACAAATTTCACAGCGATAAGGCTTCTCCCCGGTATGGCTCTGAATGTGGTATTTCAAACCATTTGCGGATGAAAGAAACCGGTGACATAAACTGCATTGAAAAGGTGTTTCTGTCGTATGCGTATTTAAATGTAGTTTTAGTTGATCTTTTCGTGCAAATGCCTTTTCACAATAATTACACTTAAACTCTTTAATTCCACTATGAATCATCACATGTTTCTTAAGGCAACTTTGTCGAAAAAACGATTGCTTGCAAACTTTGCACAAAAAGGGTTTTTCGCCAGTATGGTTTTGCATGTGATGTCTCCAAGTTGATCTATCTGCAAATGATTCGTCACACAATTTGCAATTGTGGGGTTTCTCTTTGGTATGTGTCAAATAGTGCTTAAATAGATGTGCAATACGTGAAAATGTTTTGTTGCAAAATAGACATTCGATAGTTCTGTAGTGAATGTTTGTTTGTTTAAGTAAACCGTTCTGCGAACTCAACACTTTATCGCTAGCATCACATTTTAACTTGCTTGCATTCATCTTGAAGTTTTACAAAAATAAAACTTCAAAATCAATTAATTGCAAGAGATTATCACGATTTGTTGTACTTTTTGTCTCTCCTAGTCTAGAATATGTGAAGACGTACAAGAATTTTAAATTGATTTGGCTGTAACTTAATTTGTCAACGAATAGTTTACAGAAAAAAAATCCCGGTTGCTATACTGGTTGTTAAAAGTAGACTAATGTCTCTAGTTCTTGCGGTTTATAAACTGCATGCTAATGGTTAAATGAACGGAATCTTGGTTTACAAATTGATGTTGTGAGAACAATAAAGGCTTTCATTCAATACCCCACTAGTATTATGAGTAAGTCGATGTGTGTGAAAACTTGTACATTTTGTGTAAGCGTGCATGTGAAGCACATTTGTTCGACTCCTCAGCATGTGGCTTACGTGTTAAATTGCATGTTAGTGCCTTTGTGAACGTGAATGGTACAGAGCTAAGCCACATAATATACGAAACAATATCGGGTTTAATATTTGTTAACAACAAAAATGCACATACATAACGACGTAATTTTAAATACTAAATGTGTTCAAAACCTTAATTGGTTGAAAGGGTACCTCTACACATGTTAACGTTCATAAAAGATTTCTAAGAACGTAAGACTCTGCTTGACTATCGGAGACCAGCCCAGTGGACAGCAAAGTATTTACAGTAAAACTGCATAGGTTAAGGTACTTTTTAAAGGTTTATCTAACATGACCACAAAAATGTACATAAAAAGCGGTTTGTTTTCCAATCCATTGTAGCTGGGAACTTGGATGAATTGTATGGGGATTGGTTTTAAACAAAATAGTTATCTAGGGCTGCTTAAAATCTAGCAACATGTTTTATTTAATACAATCAGTGAAATTTTCTACTTGGGTTGTAGTCGCACTAGCGAATTTGTTCAAGGCTTAGCAATGATTTAGTACCTTAATTAGCAAACATGGATACTTCCACACATGCATGCATACGTAATAATACTAATAACAAATCAGAGAAAATAAAAAACTGGGTGGCAGAACATAATAACTTTGAAATCCATTTACAGGGAAGTTATTTTGTTAATTAGAATAGTTGGAATTCTATTTTAATACAAGTCATGGGATTTGGTATGCGATGAATAACGTTAATTGGGTGGAACAAATTACTTCCGTTTACAAGTTTAAATTCAATTCGACGTTAATGAATGTGTAAATACTAACATGCCTTAAACAACGTAATCAACAGAGCGCTTATGTGAGCGTCGTTAAAGTTGTGGAAAATAATAATACAAGAATTTGCCTACTCTTTTTCATGCATTTGTTCTTAAATATAACCCACAACTATATGAGATAATAAATGAAATGTCGGAGTTTTTATGATTCACATGATCAAACGTAATGTGTATCGTTTTGTAACAGGTAATACATTTATTAAAGAGCTTGCATATTTTAAAGGGAAAATAATTGTCATCCGTCTAAAATAGCTGGGTTTGTCCCCATTTTCATCGAAATCGGTCCCCAACAAATTAATTACATGCCTTGGTTTGTCCCCTAATAATTTATTGCACAAACACCATCTCCTCATCAAAATTGACAATAGTAAATAAATAAGTTAGTACATGTTTCATTCCCAATCCTCCAGTAGTAGCCTTAGCCGGTCAAACTAACTTATCCAACGTAGTAGCTAGACTATTTGTATGAAAATATACATAATTAAAAAAAAACTCTGTAGTCATTCATTAATCGACCGATCTGTGGTTCTTGTAACCCAAGCCGTTTGTTCTTAAAACAATAATTCCCTTTGGTAAAACTTTTTTCCTCAATTCTGAAGAACATTCTGTTCCATAAGCACAGTAACAATCAATACGTTCACCGTGTTTTAGCACACGCGTGTTTTTACGCTTCCATTTACGCTCTAGGTTTTCTTCTGATATATCAATGTCCTTCCATTTCAAACGCCTTAAAATGACACGATCACAACTGGAATCCGAATAAATGTATGCAATTTTTCAAATAGGTGCTGACTATTTCTCTTTACGGCACCTTTGCTGGATAACAACTGAGACCACCAAAATTTAAAATTAAGCTTGTCATATAAAAAAAGTATAAGCAAACAAATTATGTTTGTAGATATGCATGTGCACACATAGTTTACTTACAGTGCATTCACACAACACGAAAAATACAAAGTAAACTAGTACTTTTATGAAACATTTTTAGGGGACAAACAAAGGTATGGAATTAAATTGATTGGGGATTAACGAAGGTTAATTTGGTACTCAACCAGGTCAAAAAGGGGACAAACAAATTGTATGCCAATGATGCCTATTTTAAATTGTGGTACCATTTATTTAGTTACATTTTATTTACTAAGTTACACATTTAGAAAATTACGAACTAATTCCCCATTTTTTAAGTAACAAAACAGTGTAAACATGTAAATGCAGGATATTATGAAAGTACTGTCTATGTAAACAGTTTGTTTTGCACATCTCGTCATTTTATAAAAAAAATCTGATAACATGGTTGTTTTAAAATAAAATAAGATAAAATGGTAAGCATCATTATTCCAGTGTCCTCCAGATTATACTTATGTTGATAATTAAAAGTGGGTATCCACTCCTCCCCACTTCACCACAAAATCCTCCCCGATTACCTTTTACACCACCCGCATTTAAACTAGTACAATCTTGCTTCCTTAAGACTTGATTTCAAATTTTTATATACAAAAAGGGAAAAAACAACAAACCCTGCAGCTTTAGTGTGAACATGCATACACAACATCACAACTGCTCCTGCTGCTGAACAAAATGAAAAAATTAAGTGTAGTTTGGAAGGAAAAGGAAATGCGCTTTCATAAATACATGTTCACCATTATTGATTGATTTGGAATAAAATCCTTGAAAATTTAAACGTCAAACTACAAAAAACAAGTCTGGATGAATTGATTTGAAATCCTTTGTACTCCTTAAAAATCTCAACAAATTTCAACTAACTTCCGCCTAATTAAAATCCGCCCATCATCGAACCACCACAAAGATCATTTAGAACTTATTACAAACTTCTGTGAACTTGAGTATTTCATTGATAATTCAAACAATATAACTTCATAAGATAACTTTTTTGTTCGAGGGTTAGTAACCATTTTTATATCTAGTATTCAATTTTTCTCCGTAAAACTGCAACAATAGATTAACTTTAGTTGCACAGCAGCTATTCTCCATGTGAAATCGGCTTTTTGTCATATCGTTTCTTCAGTTGTGAGTGCTCATATGTTTTCTCAGGTTTTTTGATTGTTTAAAGGCAGTCGCACGATGATAAATGACAAATGATTTATCGCACGTAGTTCAAAAGTGGGGTTTCTCGTTGGTATGTATTCTGTAATGGTCAAAAAGTGAGTGAACACTTCCAAAGGTTTTATTACAAAACAAACACTCATAAATTCCAAGATGAGCAATGGTATGAATTCGTAAACCATGTTTTGAACCTAATACCTTGTTACAAGTAGCACAACTAAAGGTTTCTGGAACCATATTAGAAAATATTAAAGAATTAGAGAACAAACTGGCTGCTTGATTTTTTTGAAATATTGTCCAAGATTTTTCTTGCAATGCACTTGAAAGTTTTGTTCATTGAAATTACGTAGCAGTAATTTGTTTTTTACGAAACTATTTCTTGACAAATAATATCTCCAATTCTCCAATAACTTTCAAAAGTGTGTAAATATCACAAAATATTTCCTCAAACTAAAAGCAAATGAATAAGCTACAACTATGTAACCAGAAATTTCGATGTTTGTGTTTAACTTTTCGTTTAAAAATTGTGAGAAATATATTGTAATGTAATATGACACAAGTGAATATATACCTTCGTTAGTATATACCTCCTAGCGTACATAGCCAGCTCCAAACTTTTGGCATGTTGGTTTCGACAGTACAATAGAATATTTATTATTCAAATCAGATACAATCATATTGTTCGATTTTATACAGTACTGGTATCTCATTTATATTTTAACCAATTCTTTTGTATAATGTATCCCTTCTCAAATTGACTGAATGTAACCGAATTGAATTTCCTAATAAAAAAGTGACAAAATTAATAGCTTTCTGTGAACATAACGAACTCCATATTTAATATATATTTTAAATAAGTACCTTAACCAGTACACTTTGGCGTATACATAGCAAATATTTTTATTTATCATAATATACAAACGATGGATTTAGAATCAGGTGCCGAAGATTAGTGTAAAGACTGAATAGTGGCTATGCATGCTTAGTTATGATAGTACTTGAGCAATGCATTAGCATATCAAGTAAAGGAGTGCATGCAACTAAAAAGCTTCGTACAAGACTACAAAGTATTTATTAACCAATCAGTGTCAAAAAGATGTTAATGCTGGTGATCACGTAAATCTTTCAACGAGTTCCTGAAAAAAACGCAGACTTGTTTACAGCCAAAGTAAACGTTTTCTCCAACATTGTTTCGCTTTAGAATATCGCAACGCTAAATCTCACCAAAACATGTTTTACTTTACATCAGTCTTCTTTTAGCGATCAAAATCAGTGTGTGCACGCGAGGTTTGAAACTAAAGTGAAACCTTTAGTAAATGTCTCTTCATCTACAGAATTCAAATCATTTGTTTTGAAAATAAATTCAGATAAAAAAGTTTTATGTTTTGAAACGAAAAGTAATATTTATACCAGGCTTGTTAAAAGTGCCAAGAGTAATTACGTTGTTTGCAGGCTTACAGTTTTGCTAAGATGAGTCCAGAGAAGTTTAAGTGTTCTACTTGTGAGACAACGTTTAGTTCGACAAAAAGTTTACGAGCGCATGAAAAGATCCATCTTGGAACTTACAAGTGCCTTTTTTGTGACAAAACATTTTGTAACAGTACAAGTCTTTTTGAACACTATCTTACACACACTAAGGAGAAACCACACGTATGCGATTTGTGTGACGACGCATTTGCGCATAAAAATGCATGGAAAATTCATATGAGATCTCATACTGGAGAAAAACCTTTTTCGTGCAATCTTTGCAAGCAGCCCTTTTCTACAAGAAACCAACTCAACAGACATCAGCCAGTTCATAGTGAAATCAAATCGTTTCGGTGTATTAACTGCGAGAAAACATTTAAACGCCAATCTGACCTCAAAATTCATATGAACGCTCATAAAACGGAAACGCCATTTCAATGCAATTTATGTCATCGGTTTCTTGTGTCGGCATCCGGTTTGAAACGTCACATACAGAGTCATACCGGAGAGAAGCCTTACCGCTGTAATATTTGTAACAAAGCATTTGCAAAAAATGGTGATGTACGAGTACATGAGGATCGACATAATGGCATCAGGCAATGTAGCTGTCCAGAATGTCACAAAACATTTACAAATAAAAGTAGTTTAAACAGGCACATGTTACTTCACAGTGGTTTAAAAGCTCACACTTGTGAATTGTGCCAAAAGTCGTTCGCTCAGCGAGGAGACTTGCAGAATCATATTAAAACAGTTCATAGTAAAATTAAAGATCACAAATGTAACTTGTGTGGTAAAGAGTTTAGTACCAAAACTTACTTGGTAATACATATGAGAGTTCATACTGGTGAAAAACCATTTCAATGCCAGAAATGCTTGATCGCCTTTTCAACTTCAGGAAACTTAAAAAAACATATGGCCATTCATCAGAAGTGAGAAAGTCTGATTATTAACATATGATTCAAATATATTTATTAAAGTATATGTCTACATTTACCTTTTATTTAATTGTTATGAGTACTGTCACATCTATGTATTGAGTAAACATTGAGTATTAAATTAGTTTACTAAAAAAGTAATTATTATTATTAACACATGAAAGTAAATAGTTAAAAACCTGAAATCTATGAATGAAAGCTTTTTGCATTGGTAAAGTCATGTTAATATAAAAATTATCATCAAAAGTATTACACAGTTTTTTATTTCAAGATTAATAAAAGTAAAAAAGTAGCATGCATTTCATGCATGCTGCCAACTAAACTGTGTGTGACAGGTTTCCTCTGAATCCATCCACCATCTGAAAGATGTATCATGATCCATATATCAGATTTAATAGGGCAATTCTAATTCACATTTTTCCATTGGATAATATTTCCCTGACTAATTAAAATACTAGCCAATATTGAAATTAAAAAAACATTGCAGAAAATGCACTTATACTTTCCTATTATTGTTCCATTAAAGTCAAAAAAGATAATTACCCTTCCGAAATCACTTCACTAAAAGCCACTGACGATTCCAAATCATCAAGATAAAATGTGCTACACATAATCAGTTATATTGATAAATGGTCCATCTTCATGCAATCATATATCATCAGCTTGCAAGTCTTCTTGGCAATTTGCTTGAGTGCCTGCGTCAAGTGCCTTTGGGTGAACTCACCCTAAATATATATGTATGTTAGCAACATGTTTGACCATTTGTCAATATGACTAATAATGAAAACTGCATAATATAATTATGATTATTAATCGCCACACAAATTTACCTTCAAGACAGAAGTATGTGCCTTCAACGAGCCATTGGATTAAGGCTACTTGTGTGAACACCTCTCTGATGATAAGATGAGGGATGAGGAGGATGAGTCTGGCAGTACATGTCAATCCCCTTCTCAGAATCCCCTAATAAAATAACCCAGAGTAATAAAAAAACATTCATAAAAAAATAATTAAAAAATAATAATTAAAGAAAATAATTTAAAATCGTAATTAAAAACTAGAGGTAGTTTGTCTTTTGCAGTCTAGAATTCGTCTAGACATGCGCTTTTGACTTGAAATTGTAGCAACTAAATTTGTAAACAAATAATTCACGGAAATAAGAAAAGCGTGATTGCTATGCTGGTTGATGAAAGTGGACAACATTTGGGATGATGGAGTATTCGATGAATTGTTGTTTTTTTGAGTAATTATTTTCATATTGGGAAATACAGTAAATTACCTTTTTGGGAATATGTTACAGTTAAAAGTAGACCTGCTTGATTTGGCACAAATGAACATAAAGTACTGTAAAATAATAGCTTTACCAAATAATTGCAATTTTGTATTTTGATTGGTGGATTATTGGTTCTATCTATTATTTCATTTGGAATTGCAAAAATGTTGAAATATTTATGAAGTGCAGCTTTAGAAATTTAGCTTGTAATTTTATCGGGATATTTGTAGTAGCACTTCAATTAAATAAATAAAGGGAAAAGTTCTCTAAAAATGGCGTAGTAAGAACATTGAAGGCTTGCATTCATTGATTTTCAAGTGTAGTTCGTTTTTGTACAAAAATATTCAATTATTTAGTTGGCAATTATTAAAATTGGAGTACAGACAAACGAAGATAAATATTAATCGATGTCCTTTATTATTACAACTATCAATTATCAATCGTATATTAGTTCCATAATTTTATGGTTGGGGAAAGATTATTGAATAGGAAAACATTTTGAAGTAAACAGATTTCAAGCAACTATTTAAATAATTTTTCCACAAGCAACCTTGTAAACCACAAAGCTTTATTTCTAAATTATGTTAAATCTAGAAGTACGTAAACTCTAAGCAAGCAGACTTTCCTAATTATGAGTGGCCGCATGCTTGTTCAAGCTCCTTGAAAGTGAAAAGGCAGTAAGGCAAATCTGGCATTGA
>JAQFZG010002400.1:0-16774 GCA_034695465.1 Entomobrya nicoleti
TATGATATATCTCATATTAAAATATGCTGTATTTAATAAGAGATTATGTAGATGAGTTAACTATGAATCAAGATAAAATGAGAATTGAATGACGCTTTTCAAATATTTGTCAATTAGTTAAGCGCAAAGTTCTTTCACTAGTTTAATTATTAAATGCTTAAGTATGTAATCTTATTTACAATTATATATAGTCTTCATATGCACACTTTTGAAAAAAAGAAAAAATTAAACATTGCCTAAATTGGTTACACTTTCTTCACAGTTAACTTTGAAGTTGCTTTGAAGCGCACAAAGTTGTCTTTATGGGCAGTTTCTTTCACCACGGAAGTAGATGAGATTTGTGTGAAGCTCGTCCCTGTTAGTGACTTCCTCCCATAGGTTTTTACTCTTTCGATTGTATGCCGAAATTCTAGCGTTGTTGCTTGCTTCATTATTGCCTTGTATATTATGGATCATTCCTCCGGTATAATTACTATAATTAGAAGCGTTTGAATGGATGGGAAATATTTCATCGTGTTCTCCCTCTGGTGCGTAGGGATATAATCCACAGTACCCACATCTGCGGCCATTGGCAATTTGTCGAGACTGGGGTCGTTTTCCTGTACCTTTACCATTCACAGAGATTTTGTTTCCACTAAATACGACATTTCCTTTATTTTCATTTTGCTGCTGATCTTCTATACAATATAAAGACAAGTTGAATATAACAAAGTAATTAAATAGTACTTATATTCAATGAATTTGGGGAAAATTGAAAATCTAGGCAAACACATACTTTTGTTCAGCTCTGTCCAAATTAAACTTGCAGTAGTTGCAGTGCCTCCGCTGCTTGCTTGCGATGCGGTGCTTGACTTGTCATTATCTTCATCTTCGTCGTCACTATTTCTCGGCTGCTTTCCACTTCCTGGTCTTCCTGGGAATAGCCTTTTTTCAATTTTTTCAAACTCATTCTTTATCGTTCGCTCGTTTGTTTGTTCGATCGTGTGCTGAACTTCACTTTTAATTAAAGCTAGACCGCCAATAAAGCACGCCAGCACAAACAAACAGAATGCTACAAGTAGGTTGTAGATCTTATCGTACATAGTTTCACCCTTTGAATGAAGATAGAGCACGGGAGTTTCCTCCGAGTCAGCCATCGTGTAGTTATTTGACATTTTCTGGGACTTCTTTCTTTCTCCTTTCTTTGACTGTGACTGTAAAGACTGAACTGAATTCAGATAGCACTGAATAAAAACAACGCATTACTTTTCGACGAGATTGCGGAAGCATAATTTTGTACATTGTACATTTACACCTATGACAACTCGTATGTATGTACATGTTCCATGATGGTCATTGTTCCACCCGAGATGGATGGGTCGATAGGGTCATGTCATGTCATACCATTTATGCATGTATGTAGCTGTGTGTATATCATGACATATATTTGTTCTGCTTTTGTACAGGGCCTGCTTCCACTTGAAAAAACATCGTGCTAAGGAAGCCCACTCTATCACCTCCGCATTTCCTTTGCCAATGTCCATGTCTTCACTACCCATGATGGGGATCCCAGGGCACAACGCGCATTCAATTCCAAGTGCTATGGATCTCATGCACAGCCATGCCATGATGCATCACGGAGTTACCGTTCATTTTCACCTTGCTGGCAGCATCAACGCAGAAACGGACATACCTTTGGTGCCACCCTTAAAGCATCACAATTTTCGTGTTTTCTGGCTAAACAATAAGGAAATGTTTTTCACACAAAAGAGTGAATTGATCTTGCAAGAAATATGTAGAAAAGGTATGGAAAGGGAAGATAGTGCGGGGGACGGCCTAGATGGTAGTAAGCGGTCAGCCGCTGCCAGCGGCATCCCCAAGTCTAATTCTCAGGATGACGCTGGCAGTCAAGCTGGGGACGATGCCAGCTCACAGCCAAGTCTCAGCTCTGCTGCATCATCAAATTCCATTGCAGAGGGAATGTGGACAGAAGGATATGGAGATTTGGAGAGAAAGCTTGAAAGTTTGATGCGGGATTGGCAAAAGACGCCTGATGTTCTAGTTTCATTACATCCAATCGATGGAAGCTTTCTCGTGTGGTCCGTAGAATGGCTGGATGAGTACATGCCTGGTTGCTTTCGCCAAGCGCAAGTTTCCTTTTCAAGTTGTATACCAGGCGCCATTCCGTTAGCTGATGCGACCAGTATGTCTAGTCCCAATTTGTATTTGTTTCCACTGGAAAAATTAGCCGCAAATAGGGCGGGTATGATGACAAAACATCATAATGGGTCATTGAACTTGTGGACTTTGAGCTTTGGGGACGACTCAAAGTTTTGCCAGGTGCTGAGTGTAGCCCACGCCAAAAGAGCTTCCGGACATCGTTTTCAAGTAAGTAGTTGGTACATGCGCAATTACTACTACTACAGCTAAAAGCTTGATATTCATAAATGTGGAATATATTTGCAGGTTCGGGAAATGGCTTGTCATCCAGTGCTTCCTCTGGTACTCACAGCTGCCAGCCATGCTTTTTCCGTATACTCCGCAATCGAAGATGAGACTGACTCTGCTGGTCAGAAGCAACATCATCAGAATTATTGCAGCGAACTTATTCTGTGGCGAGTGGATCCCATAGGACCGCTGTGCAAGTCAGGAGGAGTAGTAGAAGTAGCTCGAATCAATTCTTCTGAACTAGATGCCTTTTCCCATGTGGCATGGGTTCCTGGGCTGTTACCAAGCACATCTCTATTTTCAAACTCGGGATGCTTTGTGGCCTCCGACGGGACTAATTTGAGAGTTTACCAAGCTGTCTTAGATGCATCAAATCTTCTGGCGGAGATTTCTACGGCATACCGAAAGAGAAAGGCGTCTTTAAATGTAAAGGTTAAATATTATTTGAAACAGTAAATGAAATTACGACACTCCTCTTAAATGACTTGTCTTCCTATTTCCCAGGACTCTGTGGTCAGTTTGTCATCTTCGAGTTCCATGTCATCAATTCACGGTGTGTTGGAGGACCCTGATCCCGATTTATTTGCAATTGTTAGTCAACAATCCACATCAAGACCAGGGTGCATTTTGCAGTTGGATAGGATAGATAATCAGGTAAAAAATAAAAGGAGAATTCTTAATTCTTGCATGATATCTTCAATGTTGTTAATTGTTCGTTTTTGTTTGATTTGTATCGACAGAATTGGGGAGAGGTATCCTTCATCCAAGTCTTCCGTGACGATTTAGATCCCACCCGTAGGGGTGGCTTAGACTACAAAGAATCTTTTCACGTAGTATTAGTTGCAAATAAAAATAGAATACACGTTTGGAGGATTGAGATATCCACCCCATCACACATTATAGATGGGCATGAATTTTTCGACGACCAACATGATATCCTCTCACACGCCCACACCGCCGGCAACAACTCTCACGAACACATGAACCCATCCGAAGATGGACCAGTTTTATCCGAGAGTGTGACAACTGGTGACAAGCTTCCTTCAATCATCACTACGATGGAGAAGTCAAACAAGAGATCATTCCTAAATATTTCCATTTCGAAACTTGTTGAGCAAACTATATGCCCCGGGTTGGATGTTAGCTTTTCAGCTTGCAGCGGGCATTTTGTATGCGGCTCAAGCTATGCCCTAATAAGTACAACCAAAGAGTCTGTCAAACTTTGGAAATTGGCCAGAAGTGAGGACGATGGGATCGTGAGCGGAATGGAAGAAAGCGTTGACATGTGCTTTAAGGAGTGGAACACGTTATCCGCTTGTAAGGAAAAGGGGCAGTTGCTTCAAGCTAGTGCAGCATATAGCGGAAGGATTGCTTGTGTTTACAAACTAGATAGGGAAACAAAGGAAAAGAATTTGTTGGATGACCAAGATAAAGATGTAGATGCAAATATCAAGAAGGACGTCACTGGTGGGAAGGAAGTTGAGAATTCGGAAAGTTGTGCTATCACGGTTTACGAGTGTGAAAGCTCAGGTGGTACAGAGTGGTTGTTGGAGGACACAATCGAGCTGAAGACAGGAGAGGAGGTTACTGCGGTGCATTTGGAATGGATTCCCAAACATGATGCGCAGCACATTCTGGCTCTGGCCATAACAGATATGATATGCTTGTTTGCTCATGTGAGCAGAGAACCAAGCGTTACATTTGGCGCAAAAGTACTCCCATCTACGGCCTCTTGTAAATCTCAATACTGGCTGCCCCTACACGCCTTCAAATTAAGCTCTGCAGACGGCCTAAGACCTTTTCCTGTTCGGTTTGGATGGATTCACGCTGTTTGCGTTGTAGCGATGAGAAATGAAATGCAAGTTTATTCCCAATGGGCCTTAGAAAATCTTACAGATGTGAGCACCCTTTTACCATCGTCCAATGATTTGTTAACGAGACAAGTTACGGAAATTGAGCAGCAATCAAACCGACCTCACATTGAGTTGCCCCTGCTTTCTGGAAGTGTGGGATTGTTCCAGTATACCCGTCATTGTTATCCAGTGTTACCTCAGTATCATCCGAAACAACTTATGGAAATGCTAAACTCTGGAAAAGCTCGCTGGGTTCGGGTAATCTTGGGACATTTAGTGAGATGCCTTGGTGGCGGTGCTGGTGGTTTAAAACGTCAAAATTCTTTGTTGCATGACGAGGATGGCAGGCAAAGAAGCTATTCCAGATCCCGTTGTCTGTCAGTCAGTTATCCAGGTCCTACCCCTCCTAGTCCTTTGGAACATCGTAACTCTATGGTTTTTCAACCTGAAGATTTTAGTCTAAACTACGCAGAAATGAGGACCATACCGCCGGTGCCTCTCTGGATGTTGTTAAGTGCGGAAAAGGAAAGCAGTCAGCAAACGAGTGAAGACAAGACAAAGGATTATAATGATCTCTTCAATATGGAAACTACAGATGAGCCTTTGGATGAATCAGTATTCGATGATTTCCTTGAAAATGATGATGATGATGGAACAGGTGGTCCTACTGGAGAAAGTCGAAAGAGACGTCGCTCCACCAGTGGTGATAATCAACCTTTAACATTCGGTCAAAGACAATCCCGTCAACTTTCAAGAGTACTAACTCACACGCAACTACCTGGACTAACGTCCTTAGATCAAATGCATCTGCTAGCTTTGGCAGACACTGTGGCTTCAATTGGTACTCGATTGGATCATAGAGAAGTCCAACAAAGCCACATTCATGATGGTACTCCGGACTCTCTGGACGAGTGTGGATTACGATTTTTAATTGTGGTTAAACAGTATACCTATCTCATTCGCTGTTTGCCACCTGCACAACGAGTGCAACTTCAAAAGCAAGGAATTTCAACTGCTGATGTAGTGTGGGCATTCCACTCGGAATCTCAAGAGGATATCCTTAATCTCATTCCAGCATACCAAAAGGGAAATATGACGTGGCAGCAAATGAGAGAATTGGGCGTCGGCTTTTGGCTCCGAAATAACCAGACTTTGCGCCTGTGTATGGAGAAATTGGGAAAACATGCCTTTCAGAATAACCAGGATCCTATGGACGCTGCTATATTTTACCTGGCTATGAAAAAGAAAACCCTTCTGTGGGGATTATACCGATCGAAAAGAGAAACGAAAATGGAGCAGTTCTTCCAGAATGACTTTAATCAGGAGAGATGGAGAAAGGCAGCACTAAAGAATGCTTATGCTCTGCTTGGAAAACAGAGATTTGACCATGCTGCAGCATTTTTTCTGCTTGCTGGGAGCTTGAAAGATGCGTTGGAAGTGTGCTTGTCAAAATTACAGGATGTTCAGTTGGCTTTGGTGATATCCAGACTGTATGATGGCGGGGACATGGATCCAACACCACCTTCAGTTAAAAATTTATTGCAAACTGTACGTAAATGATTGGCAATTTCTAGAATACTTATTCTTTTACGAGTAATTAAAATAAAGCAGATATATATGTAATATGTCCTTTATGTTTTTGGTTTTGAAGGAAATTATAAGTCCTCGACCTGGCGAGGTTGGAGAAGCAGACAGGGACCCGTTCTTGTGTTCAATTGCATTGTGGATGTTGAAGGAATATCAGTCTAGTCTCGACATCCTTCTTGAAACAAAAATGTCCTCCCACATATTCAACTTTTATGTCTTTCTCCGTAACCATCCTCTTTTGGTACGTCAAAACAAGGCGAAGGGAACGCTAGCCCTGACCTCACTGGAAAGGAGGCTCTACTTTTACACAGCACATTCACATTACGCGGCAGGATGTCCAACACTCGCAATTCATGTTTTGTCTAAGTTACCAAAAACTTATCACAAGTTTGCCGGCAAGTTGGGATCCCCCATGAAATCGGAAAAGACCATGGATAGTCAAATAGAATCAGGGATTATCTCAGGCTTTGATGATGCCGATCATGGAATTAGTGGAGGAGGAAAACTGAACGACAGTGGAACGGGTACGTCCCTTTTGGATTTCGGCCCGAAAGAAACTAAAAGTAAGTAGGGTGCCGCAATCAGTGTTGCAAAATGAAGTGGTTTTATTAATGGGGAAATTTTATATGATTTTAACTTGCAGAAGAAAGTGCTCTGGATTTCGACTGGGGATCTTCTGCTCTATCATCCAAGAAAACGGACGATGATGACTTAAAACTTGATTGGGATGATGACGAAAATTCCGAAGAAGAAAACAAGAATAGTGATGAAGCAGTTGTTGTAAATCACCGAGATGGCCTTCACAAGTCCACAAGGAACGCATTGGACAAGAGCATGTCTAAAGACGAAGACAGTGCTGCTTTGGAAGATTTAGAGGAAGACTTAAATGACCCTCAAACAATGATTGCAGTAGAACTCAAACTGGCTAGTTGCTTGAAGCTAATGTCAGAAGAGATTGTGAGCATTGCGGGTCAACTGGAAGGAAGCGAATTGCGACTGCATTTGTATGCTTGGCTGGAGAAACAAGTATGTCAAGTCAGCATTTTATTATTTTTAATGGCAAATTTAGAAATGTATAGCACAGTATTACTTTAAATTTTCAGGTGCCAACTTTGAAAGAGTTGTGTAGATATCAAAGCGACGATGATGACGGTGTTGACGATGAATGGAATACACGAGAGAGGAGCTTAACACCAAAACTAGACACACACTCCAGTGGCCTGCATGATATTCTTTTGTCGGAGAAATTAGATTTGGAATGGAAAATGGGTGTTTTATCAAGACGCAGCAGGTGGTTGAAGGCTAATCGTCATCTTCTTGCAACCCTCCTTGCATTCTCTCGGTTGCACGCTCATGCGCTTGCACCAATTTACATTGAGCTAGTCTTCCTGCTGGACGAACTTCAAAAAGAAAAGTCAACTGGAACTGGGCCAGCTCTGGTATCGCCACTTCCGTTTCTTCACTCTGAATTTCCATTGCTGTCTGCGGTGGCAAACCCCACAAAAACAGCAGTTTCTTTCATTCAGTCCTCCGCTCGAGACATTTTGCACACAATCTCTGAACTCATTGCTGTCCCTGTATTTCCTGCGACAAAAGAGGATGGCCCAGAATCTAGAAAAGCCTCTTCCGTCCCCGAGTCCTCTGTGAAGTCAGTCGTGGAAAAGTCAGCGGAGGACGCGATAGAGGAAGCAGACGCTAATGAAAGTAAAAAGGATGGGGAAGAAGATGAGGAATTAAATGAAGAAGACATGTTTAACATGGATGGATCTCCCGTGAAAAAGTCCGAGAATGGCTCGGACATTTATGATGAACCGAAGGAAGAAATGAGTGCGGTCGTTTGTGATTGGAGGGTAGTTCTCGTTCTACGGGACTCAGCTGTTGCTTTGAGTGCTTGCTTGTTTCAAGCTCTCAGTGACTCAGAAAGTGAGACAACCAAGGACGTGGGAGTTTCTTTACTGTACGCCCCACGTCGAAGAAGATGGAGTAGTTCGGGTGTTGGTGCCACTGAAAACATTGGAGAGAAAGTCATATCAACTCCGAATAATTGGCCTGGTGTGTCCATACTTCGTGGAATTCTTTCCAGGGAAGAAGACGGAGAAAGCCCTAAGCTGAAATATCTTCTTGTTGAGTGCTATGCTGCTGTATTTTCTAGCATTTTCGTTCATAGTATTGCCGTTTGTGATGCCAAAACTATTTTCCGATTGTTGGCCAAAAAGATGGATGCAAATGCGTTTTCCTCCATTTTTGGAGGAGGAACCAAACGACAAATAAAACTTCCTGCCATTCACCAACTCCATGTAAGATATGGTGCTTTTTAGTTCTTTGCTCTTATTATTAGTGTGGTTTTGGGTGAAATAGTCTAAAGTTGAACTACTCTGGTATTCGTAACACTTTTGGAATGCAATAATTGTTAGAGCAAAAGTAATAATTCTGTACGTCTTGCATTTTGTTTCTGGTGCATTTTCCCGGTGACCTTATAGCCTCAATCCCACAACAGCACGTCCTCTGATAAAGATGGTGGTGATACCTCTCCGTCGTCCGTGTGGACAACATTTGCAAGCTTGAATAAAGCACGCATGAAGTTTAACATGAAATTGTTGGGTCAACAATTTACCCTTACTAGTCCAAGAACCCCTACAGCTTCTGCTAAGGCAAGAATATGACTTGTTTGTTTGTTTTGTCTAGACTTAATTTCCTTTTCTCTCATTATGTACATATTTGTAATTATTGGTGATGGTCTGAATTGGTGATATGGGTTTGTAAAATTTCTAAATCATTTTTGATCTATATCTCTTTCAATTAAATAATGTAAACTATTTTGGGCAATGGTAGGAAGAACGGCCCAGCTTTAGGGAAAAATTTGTTCCTCCCGAAATTCCAATTTTTGGTTATTTAATGGGAAAACCAAAATCAAGGCCAGCGGAGACCGATTCCATTGATGGTGGAAGCGTGGGAGGTGGTGGTGGAGGCCATGGCTTGACCGTTACATTTGCAGACTCTGATGATGAAGAGGAAGAGTTGGAGGATGAAGCAGAGGAAGATGAAGAAGAGGATGATGGAATGGGCTGGGAACCAAAAGTGAAGAACAACACAAAGGACACGCGTATTGCCGAGGCAGAAGATCCTTTCTCTTATTCTTGGAGATTGATGCGATTATCCACAGTAAAGTTGGCCAGGAAAGAGCTGGAAAGAATTGTCGAGATTGCAGGAATCGACGCTGCTGAGCTTTCCCACATTAGCCCATTCCTGGATGGTGTCATGAGAGTGTTTACAGTGTGGGAACAGCAACTGTTCAAAGAGTTGGAAGCTGTGAGCCCTGCACCCTTGAATTATTTGCAGAACGCTACAGTTGAGAACTTGTCCGGACCACCTATTCATAAATATAGAGCCCTGTTGGAACCTACAAATACGCCTTTCTTGTAATATGTTTTAGAAATTTTGCTATAATGATATTAATATATTTCAGTCAACAATCTTAACTGATGTGTGGCTTTTGTGTTTGCGACAGATCCAAAAAAACAACATTCGACCTTAGAAGACTGTGGAACTTTTTAGTTAGGGAAGAGGATGTTCAAAACTATTTTATTAGATTTGTCTTTGGAAAGAAACGACCCGATGATACTTTCTCCATATTTGGTGATATCAGCTACGAGCCAAGAATAATGAAAAAGGACGACGGTACGGGTGAGGAGTCGGAAGATGAGTGCGTACCATCAGGACCTGTGAGAATCGTGCATAAGGAACACGAGTCCATATCAGCGTTCTGTTTGAATCAGGTTTTTAGCAATCAAATCAATAACATAGTTTTCAAAATTAAAAGTGAAATTTCTAATCACACATTTGAAATTTTCATTGTATTATCGTCTTAGTCGGGAACTGGGTTGATGGCTATCGCAACTCCAAAGGAAATCCAAGAATTGGATGTCAGCGTCCTTCTTCAAATGGAAAGTTGGAAGTTTGAAGATCAGTTTGAGTTGGATCTTATCAATCTTTACAAGTACGTTGTTCCACTAGCCTTTTTAAGTTTACTGACTGATACTGATGTATGCGACAATATGTAATCTTTGTCTGTCTTGACATACAGGGATCCGGAAACATTATCCAACTCATCATACCTAGTCGTTCAGAGTCCAACAGATCGAAAAATTCTCGAAAATGTGGAAAAGCCTCAGAAGGGAAGTCATTCATTGGTAAGTATATCTTTCCGTACAAAATTTAATAGCCTGATGACTTCATGTGCAAAGTAAAATTAATTATCTCTAAAATTGTCTCCTATATAAATAGTAATTAATTGTATTAGCTTGAAATATTTAATTGGGAATAAGGAATATGTGTCGTAAGAAATAATTCATGAATGTCTGATTGTGAGAAAATTTGTGTTTCTCTCTGTCTCTCTATCCTTCTTTGCTGTTGCTGCTCTGATCTAATTGCATACCTATTCATCAAAACATCAACATCATAGATAAAAGGAGTGACTTTCCACGGTTGTACCAATGCTAACTTTGTCCAGTACGTCTATGAGCGTTCCAGACGATTTATGGTTCCGGTAAAGACTTTCAGGCTGTATCTTTATCTAAGTACACGCAGTATATGCTATTACTGCGAGAAAGCACATTAATTAATTTTTTATGCTAATTTAGGTAGTTTTGTAGCAAATTTGGCACCTCATTTGATAACGAGAAGATCCACAACTCTCAATGTCAACCCTCTATAATTTGAATTATTTGTGTTGAATTCTAAAGCATATTTTATTACATATCCACTGCTTAACAGCTTGGCTAGTCTTCTTCATCTCTCATGTTTTCATTTTATTCGTAATTATTTTTTCAGTTGGCTATGATTAGTAACTTGTGTTTAAAAGTAGTACTTCATTGTTACTTGCATTTTGTAATCGAAGAACGATTTTTTTACTATATAATCGTAATATTGATTAAAAATTGGTTTCAGATCCTCAAGCATCGAGTTGATGGTGTTCGCAGAATGGCGTCGCACCCAACACTTCCTTTATGTAAGAGTACATCAGTAACGGTTCGGTTGAAATTTAAATGAAAGTACTAACAATTTGCTAAGTTGTTGCATTGGCGTGTTTCAGATCTATCAGGAAGTCAGGATGGCTCAGTAAGGTTATGGGAATATTCTCATGCACAGCCAGTGGCTGTTCCTAGACCTCCAGGGACATTCGCAAAGGTCACACGTATTCGATTTCACGGAAATAAATTTGGCGTCTCAGATGGTGATGGTCGATTGAGTCTCTGGCAGATTGGAGCTAACCCAAGACCATTTTATGTAAGTGTTAAGATTTTCAGTGTATGTACTTGTTTTTAATTGCTGATGAAAATGAAAGTTCATTTGTATTTATATTTTTTTCAGACCGTACAATGTCACTCGAAACAAACAAGTGACTTCGTCTTTCTTGGAAGCTCTAGTCTAATAGCTAGTGGAGGTATAAGTACTGAATCCAAAAATGTAGCGTTGTGGGATACGCTAATGCCAATGAAGAAAGCCCAGATAGCTTCTTTCACGTGTCATGAGCAGGTACGTAAATGAAAACTTGTTTTCGAATTTCAAGGTGACATTTATAATATGGTTTTGTGATTCCTGATTTATTGCTATTGATGTGTTCATCTTTTAGGGATGCGTGGCTTTGGCATATTCAGAAGAGCACCAAAGTTTGATTTCTGCTGGGAAGAAAGGAGCAGTCTGTATCTGGGATGTTCGACAGAGATCCCTACGTCATAGATTCCAAGGTAGTATAGCAAATGTAACATAAATTTAAAGTGTTCTCAGTACTCGTATAACTAAAAAATATTGCTGTATTATTCCTTTCCAGGTCATGAAAGTGCTATAAAGTGTCTGTGTTTGGATCCATCCGAAGAGTTTTTCTGTACTGGTGCTGCAGATGGTGATATTAAAGTATGGGATTTCAACGGGAAGGCTCGCGCAGTTTTCCCCGCAGAACATTCAAGGTCTGGTTTCTTCAAAAACATTCCTGGGCAAGGCGTCACCCAATTATCATTGGAGGGCAGTCGGCGATTGTTTTCCTGTGGAGCAGACGGCTCAGTGAAAATTAGATTGTTGCTGGACAAGCTAATGTATTAGACATAGTACACATACATATTCAGTTTTAGTAGCAACTGAAAAATTACGCGATATAGTTTTCAAAGAATCTTAAATTTAAAGAAGAAACTAAAAAAAACGTAGCATCTATTAATCAAGTCGCTGGATGAAACTCTTCTGTCGTCATTATATGTAAAGTAGTTTTGTGTATATATTTACCCAGTTGTTCTTATTCTTAAAATTGTGCCAGTGTCAATCAGTGTTTTTATCTCTGTGTGAAAAGTTATCGAAAAACGTAGTCGTTTAATAGAGCACCAAAGCAGATTTGTTGCTGTAATTTAACTTTACCTTGAATACAATAATAATTCAAATTGTTGCTTGCTATGTCGTTTTGGGTGAAAATAGTAGTCGTGTGATATTAAATCAATAAAATAAGTTTGCTTTTAATCAATATTGAACAAGTCAAGGTCAACTATGTAGAAAGTATATGTCTTGTTGATGAACCTAGAAATTTATAGTGTACCTTGATACCCATATTTCGTATCTCTTCTGCAATATATAATTGGAATTTCTACGAACGTGTAATGTTTTTTTGAATCTACCAAAAAAATAACTCGAAAATATACACCTCCTTGTCTATTCATAAGTAACTTTATGTACACAATTCTATGCTATTGCACCAACCAAAGTAAAAAGTGAGAACGAATAATTGATTTATAAATGGTATGAGTGATTTACGATAGTTTAATGAAGATTTTTGTTTTTGAAAATTGTCTTGTTTCCAAATTGCACCACCAATTACACACATCACACACCTCTCTCAATCGCACTTTTTTCTCAATGTCAAGTCAAATGAACACAAGTCTTATGTAACAATATATAAAGACTCACAAGTATTATTTTTACTTGGAAAAATAACTGATTGTGAATTTTTTCATATGAACTCATCGAACAATGAGAGACCAAACAGATCAAGATGGGAAAACCGACAGTACCTTCTTGAGGCATTATTACTGTTAAACTTATTATTATTATGTATGTTTATTCTATTGACATAAAATATAAATACAATACGATGGTGGCTTACGAATGAAATACGAAAAAATGATAGTGATGTGAAAAGATGAATTTTTCGGTTGGTAGTATGTGGAACGTAGCCGATACAACATAGCTGTTAAAATTAAATGAGAATGCTTATAAGCTTGGTATTTACTTTAGTTCTATATTTAAATGATTGTCTTAATGTTGTACTTGTATTGTTATCATTTTGTATTTGAAACTAGTCATTCCACACTCCGCGTGAGTGAATAATTATACACATTGTGTTATTTTTGTCTTTGCGAATGATTTTAAAGATTTTTTTCTCATAATACCAGTCGTACCTTGATTTTGAGTATGTACATACGATATATATTAATTAGTATTATCCAATTTAAGGTGGCAATTAAAAGGAGATATAAATTATACAAGCAATATTGATTACATTCACTAAGTTAGTCATGATATCTTATTGAATTATAAAATAAACAGTGAAATTATGCAAAGACATTAAATTATTGTACGTTACTTGAAAAGAAGACAGTTTTATGGTAAAATATAGAAGTTGTCTAGAAGGAGGTGTATGTTCTAGAGTTAGCCATGGATTAACATATGCATCACTTTAATAAAAAATTATGTTAGAATTATGTAAACATTATAATCTGATGCAGAAAAAACAATTCAAGCAAAGACGATAAACTGGTCTAGTTCCTTATACTAATACATATTATTATTACATTATGATTACCGCATTATTGTATGTAGGGTGCTAGTCAGTTAAAAAAAAACTTAGATTCAGTTACTTAAGTTAGAAAATTCAATTATTTACTGAATTGATTGTATTACATTTTCATCATGAAAATTAGTCATTATTGCAAAAATCGTAAATTTCGCTGTGCTTGAGAAGGAACTTTCAGTTGAGTTAAATTAAGTTATGGATGTACTCAAACTGCTTTGTTTTAAATATCATTCCGTTAGGGTGTACATGAATTTTATTTCTGAATTTCTCTCGTGCTAAAATGTTTTGGGAATTTTAGCATTTTTCTAGAATTCATAATCGTGCAGCCAGAAGAAAAATGCTATTGTTTCCTTTCAGAAGCATGATTTTATGCCGACTTTATACAAAACTGGAAAATTTCTCTTCGGTGCAAGCTCAAAACGGACTGTTTTTCTCATATCGCAATATGTATTTAAAGAAAGAAATGAATCTACCACTAATTGCCTCTCGAAGTTGATGGGCGACTGCTAAAATCGCAAAAAATACTATCGTAATAACACGGATTTTAATGTTTTTAGACTTTAGGTTCTGTTTAAACAAAAGTCAAGAATAATTTATACTATGATTTAAACAATAATCAGAATAAAAATTACATTAAAACTTTGCTTTGCTTTAATGTGATGTTAAAAATATAACTACGCATTAAAAAACTAGAATGCATGTGTTTGTGGTTTTGGAAAATAGTACTCTAGTAAATACTGGTATAATATTTAATAATTGCGAATTTGGATATGAGAACGTTAGATGCAAAAGTGAGTTGGATATTTTTAGCTAAAAATAAATGTTGCAAATATACCAAAAAATAAAAATAAATATTACTACTCAAATCTGTATTTTGGATTGTAATTTTTGTGTCTTTGGAAAACGGGATATGAGTGATGATGATTAAGCTGTAAGTACTTACGATTTTGTTGGTTAATAAAAAATATGTACTAACTTTATAAACTGAACTTTTCAAGGGAATACTGTCAAATAAGGTATATATTTGTAAAGATGCAGTTGGAGCAAGAAAAAAGGTGTCTAGGAAAAAACAAATTGGAGGTGTAGACAATAGAAAAATTACAAATAGAATAAATATGTAAGAATAAACACTAGAATTTATTGAATGTCGATATTGTATCATGACTTAACGTTAAACTAAGAAAAAAAGAATAATAATTCAAAACTGCACATAGCAAAAATGAAACTATTGTATATGAAATCGGTTCTACCAATAAAACTAAATATCATCAAAAGGATAACTTAATTCTTGATACACATAATTAGTGGTGTACTGATCAGAAATACATAACACGTTTACTATTCTTAACCAAAAAAGTCTTGCTACTACTATCTATCTATTGTGTACACCAAGATTGCAAAAAAGAGCATAACAAGTAAATTTACATAGTTAACAAAAAAAGTAGAAAAAATATATTATACAACTCAAAGAAAAACTTTGTTGTGTATTTCGTAATAAATATTATGCGATTACATTTATAGAGTTAATTAATTAAAATATATATGTAACTTTAAAATAATATTGTTGATAGACAATAAAGATGTTGTTGAAAATTAATTTGGTCTACTTTGGTGGGGAGTTGTTGCATTTTTATTGGAATTCAGAGAATTTTAGAAAGTCATCATATATAGTCACATCATAATTTCGTTCGACAGACGTGGGCTATTTTTTCTTGGTGAAAATTTCCCGGAATACAAATTTTGAGAGATGATTATTTCACATTGAGGCAAACAGGGAAAATACATAGATAGCTTTGTAAAGGTATAACATTGAGGAATGATATCTTGCTTCTCGCTGCCACAACTTAAACTTCAGAAATATTTTTGGCCCGACAATGCATCGTTACTTTACATCGAATATGTTTTAACAAAGACGTATGTTTAGTCAAATAGAATTAATGATGAAGCTGAAAATAATGGTGAAATTAAGGTCAATGGGTATCGCCAGTAGTAATTGATATTGAATAATACATTTAAGCGTTATTTCTCCGAAATCAAATCATCAGAAAAGCTTTTCTTTATAAATATTTTCAAGTAATGAATTAAACAATTACCCTTTAATTTCATTTTAAATGCTACGGTCGAAATTTGTCAAATTAAACTTCATAGTCTCTCCACGAACCAAAAACTATCGAGTAAAGTAAATAAGACAAAATGAGCATACTCTGAGAAAGACGACTTGCCTTTCATTTTGGGGGTAATTAAGCTCATTTTATCATGAAAGCAATTTAGCATAAATAGGCTAGAATATTTTTATTAGGTTTAGCACCACACCACAACTCTACAAGTTAAAGCCTATGAAGGTATTACTCAGCTTGTTTTTCATTGAATCAAATTAGTACTGTAGCACTGCAAATGAGCCTAGGGTCGAATTATTTATTGATTTATATCCTTTAAAGGAAAGAAATTTGGAAAGCAGCAGTTTCACTTAGCCAGATACTATTATGGGGCAAAATGACTAGCTTCAAAACTATCTCTGTCTACGATTCCAATTATGTCTATACTCGTGATCATAATTATAATCAAATGGTAATATTACGTTTCAACAAAATGAATTACCCGAGAAACATTTAACCATATATTCTACATTTATTATATGTTTCTTGAACAACATAGAATAAACGGCAGATTTTGTCCGCCTTGGTTACGTAGAATCAACACAGATGAATTAATGTTGAAATAATGTTACCACCATCAACAAATTCAACGTATAAAAAATGCGATTTCTACTAATTCTGTCACAACGTATCTGTGCAAATATAATGTAGAAAATGTATAAAATTAATGTGTGTAGGTAGCATTGAATATATATTAATTAAATGTAAAAGAAAAGTACAAATTGGCTGTATTACATACATTACAATTTTTATTCATTTAAACTCATACAATTACAGATTACAAAACAGTTAATAAATTAATAACTAGATTTAAATTAATGTAACATTTCATTAAATGGGATGCATAAACTTAAACTAACATTATCAAAGTAAGGGATAAGCAAACATTTACATAAAATATTATCTGCTTCAATTGT
>JAQFZG010002401.1:0-16772 GCA_034695465.1 Entomobrya nicoleti
GCTTTAGTGTATTGGCTGATGTCGTGAGTAACTTCGAATTTTCCAAAGGCTCCAGCTCCTTTAGCGTGGACGACACGCTCTGTGATACGCTCTCGGTTAAATGAGGCAAGTTTTTCGATGAGGATAAAGTCCTGCATGAGTATTTCCCCGCGGACTCCGATTGCCTGACTGGCGGTAAGACTGGGTAAGGGATTGCCGTGAAGATTGGTTGCGACTGTGGGTGCAATTCGATGAGATTTCCGTAGGGCCCAAGTCTCTAGTTGATTTCTTGCACAGGATGCAAATGTTCCTAAAATATACAAAATTTAGTTAAATTTCCAATAGACATGTATGTAAATTATTTTAATTAAACTTTGTCTCATGTTACCTTTCTCTGGATTCCCGTATCCATATTGGGGTAGTATACAGCAGAGTAAAACGGGTAGGATTGATAGTTTCCCCATTTTGCAAAGGGACGTATTGAGCAAATCTGTTAAATAGACGAGGAGACAAATAATAAGTATTATAAATTTTAATATTAATTATTTGGATAAGTAAAAAATTTAATTGTTTTTCCAATATTTACCTTAATTTCTTTTTAGGACGGATGAGCGTTTTTTTGGCTCAGTTGGATTTGCTACTAGTGATGATGATCCTCTGCAGGGAACAAGGCGCAGAATGTAAATGTACCCAAAATATATGACATTGCTTTAAATTGCAATGCGTCATTAAGAAACAATGACGATAATCAACTGATAATGCTTCTAGATTAATCAAATTACTTTAAAAAAAGAACAGAATCGTTAAAAAATTGCATAGCAACATATACGAAATAGTTATGAGATTGAGAACCTTTGTACATCCGTGCATTGTGCGGAGATGTGCTTGCACGTGTGCGCATTAAAAATGTAATTTTTTTTTGATATTTCCGTTCTGTTAAATTGGAAAAGTAGAAGGATAATAAGTAATGTGTTTTCATTGTTCTAATGTAATATTGTTTTACCCGTGAATCATTGCGTTGAATTTAAGTATGGAATTTAATGTGCATGAAGTTGTCAGAGATAAAACATAAATGTAATTAAAATATAAGCCATCTTACCGTATTTTATGTCATAATGTTGAATTCTTTCTAATCATTTAAAAATAGAATTGGCTTAGTTTTACAATACAAAGTACTATGCTAAATTAATATATTATTTGAGTTGGTCGGTTACCTATATAACTGAAAATTAATTAAAGATGTAGCTAGAATGCTAGGTGGAGCAATGACCATAATCGACTGTAGTCCCAGATGTTGTGTCAAATGAATATTTAACTAAGGTGCTAAGGCATGTTCTAGAAATAGTGACAATGCAAGATGTACTTGCTATCAGTGTAATGATATAATAGATCCGAAAATATTCAATATATTGCGGAAACTTTTCAGTTGAATGCTAACAACTCGTAAGCACAACACAAACAGCTTAAATAAAACAACGTTTGATATCCAATACTGTCAAATTTGAAAATATGAATTGCATAAATTACTTTGGCATGATTATTATGGGTATTAATATTTTTTATACTTAAAGCTTCAATACTTTTTAGTTCACTACGGGATTTAGTAATGGTTCAGCATAAGATTTAGTATGGAATTTAGTATTGCTACATTTTGAACAGAATGCAAAAAAATGCAGATCTAATTTCAGATTGGTATTGCAATAATTATAACAGCCAATAAGTACAATACAGAAACGAGTGCTTAAACTATTTATAAACACTTTAAATGTCACACCCGGTTACAATCCCATATTATTTTAATTTCTCCTAAACTAAACTCGAGGCTGACGTAAATGTAAACCGGTCCACAAAGACTTCTAATTACATATAGCATATGTACACAAACAACAACAATCAAAAGAAACCGGTTATGCGCAGAGAGTGTTTATAAGTTAAATACAAAAAATAGAATTATTTTGGAAAATTTTCAAACCAATAAATACATATTTACAAAGAAAATACACTTTTTTCTTCCATCCTATATTGGACCTGAATAAGAAAAAACTTCAAAATTAGAATTTAAAAAAGAAATAAATAAAGTTTTAGTTTTATGATAATCGATTTCATAAACACATACAAACGCCAGGGAAATACGATTTGGATATAATGTCTCACTATATATTGCATCTTTGTTAAAAATTTAAATGTCAAACCAGTATTGGTAAGTTTATATTCAGACTGTCCAACACTATTTCATAAGCCAGCTAATTACTTTAGTTTGTTTTAAATAAAACACAAAGCAATAGGAAAGAACCTGATAAGAATTTTAAGGAACATATTATAAGGAAAGACTTATAGAGCATTAAAACTACCTAACCGTCAAACCACTCACCTAAAAAACCAATCAAATTTACTGCAATTAAGTAAGTCCTTATTATTGTATGTATTGTCGGGATTCTGTGCGTAGCTGGTATTTATTGCCAATCTTACGAAAAATATGAAAAAGGGAAAGAAACGAAGAATGACTGGGGAATATACGCTTTCAGTTGATGTAAATCTTGAATTCATAATCAAAACGTACTGATTAAGATGTAGATTAAGAAGTTCCACTCTTATCGCCTAATTAGAACTTCTTTCGAGTTTATGAGTGCCAATGTGATATGGGATTAAAATGGTAACCAGGTTTGCTGGGATGACTTTCATTCGGTGTTACAAAGCTAGATTCAAGTTCAAATTCCGTCTCATAGTTAGTACAGCCAGTTAGATTAACTTACACGTTTAACAGAGGTTGACCGTTGTTGTACATTTTAAAGGTAAAATAAATCAGACAAGTAGCACTCATGCATAGAATTACAATCGTTTACATAGTCCATATACAATATATTGAGGGAACAAGAAGAGGAATGAGAATTTGGTATCCAAGAAAATGGAAACTTATTCGAATAGCATTCAAATAATCATATAAAATAATTCGAATGCTAACATCAACATTCTTATAAGGTTTTGCATGTTGTGGTTAAGGAAATGCTTAGAACTTCAACAAAAAATATATAAGAAGGTACTTGATTATTCAAATAAAATTAATTATAATAATGGGAATTACGACGACGGAAAATTGATTGCGAAACAGGCTGGCGAGCTGGATTATACAAATGGACTTATATATTCACACGTAGTATAGTTCACGGCTTACGTACTTTAACAACTTCTCTTAGAGACAGCTATTCCCTTAAAAACATCATATTATTGCAAAATGTCGTGCTTAAAATTAATTTTACAGTCTTTCGTTTGTATCTTTCATTTACTCGAAACCAATTCAGTTATAGTTAACTACAGTTTAAGTATTGAACGTTTCGACTTTTCGAGTTATCCCGTAGACTCTGTCAATAATCTTGACATTCTTTTAGAGAAACTTGGTGGTGAACATTGCCTTATAGTAATAAATAATTATATTTTTGTTAACATCCATTTTGCTAGTTTAGAACCAATTATACTGAAACGGGTTGATTTAGTAGAGTTAACAGTCGACAGTAATGGTGAAAGAGACCAATCCGTAGTATTTGTACCCCATAAAGTTCCACTCGTTTTAGGAAACTTTTCAACAATCGTGGAACCTGGCTGGGAAAAGTATCATGGAATACCTCATCCTTGTCCAATGTCCAAGTTTTACGTACCAACCGTCCTTTTTTGGGATGACAGTGATTACTGCATGAATTTGGATCCGCACCTTTTTTCTTCAGCATCCAAATCCTGGAAATGTCAAGTCCAGATTGAACTGTTTATGCCGGACGACATTTTTGACTTTGAGGTTCAAACCCAACTGTTCAGACTGCCAAAATATTACGGATTTTTATTCATGCCCAATTTAGTACCAAACATAAACATTCTGATTGACAACAAATCGAGTGTACATCAGCTTATCCTTAGTTACTTGGATCACGAGAGATCAGCATGGGCACAAGCGAACTTTTTATGAAGCTGTGAACGATATACAAATTTACGGATATTATCTGTGCAAACTAGTTCCCCACGAGATAAGCAAAACGGTAACCTGTAATATTCTAAAGTTGTATACAGTGCTTCCATGCCTGCGATGTAAAGATTTGTACTCTGTGAGGCCCTTTTCCTTTGAAAATTTTCAATTAGAGTATATCATCCATACTGATAGATACAGGGTGGAGGAGGAATCACTAGGAGATTTTCATGTTGAGCAAACTATGGGTTTATCATCTCAAATAGCATTTATGAGAACGAATGAAAAAGAAGCTTTACAGAAACCCCTGCTACATATATCCAGGATAAAAAGACGATATCCCGACAAACTCCAAGTGCTCGCCTTCGCATACACATCTTTATACAAATTGCTACTTGGTAATGTTAGCGGTTTTTTGGAACCTGAAAATACTAAACGATTTTTGGATAATGATACGCTTTTTCATTTTTATATAAGATATGTAAGATACGGAGTTCTACAGGATCTCCCATTTGGACGGCAGGACGGCCGTTTGGAGATTGAGAATAGATTTGGAGTTCTTCGCTTTGTGAGTTGTGGACAAAAAGGGATCGAACCCTTTGCGTTTTCGGAACTGATTTCAGTTTTTGACAGCAGTGTTTGGAAATGGATTATTGCAGCTGTAAGCATCTTGTCAATTTGCATAGCAAATTTGACAGGACGTACTTCAAAACTTATAAATAACAATGTTCTACTAATTTTCAAAGTATTGGTTGAGCAAGGTGACCCATTTCCTGCTAATTTGACGCAGATAAAAAGATTTCGGTTTCTGATCTGCGGCACATTGTTTGCTGGAGCGGTGATTAGCAATGCTTACAAAAGTACAAATGTGTACAATATCGTGACACCGCGACACTCTATTCCATACCAACATATCGAAGAACTGTTACCAGATAAGTTTAAACTTTACGCTAGATTCGTACATGTGGTGGTGGTGGGCTGGTGGTGATGGTGAAGATATGTTTGACTTGAGTTATAATGTTAGCTTGTATAACACTGAGAAGATGGCTTTGACAAACCGTTACGGGCGACTTATTGAAGGGGATTTGGAGACATATAAAATCTTTTACAAATTAAAACGCTCGTGTTTATATAAAAAGCTAAGATGTGAAGAAAAGCGTATACTTGATGAAGTAGTCACGAACACATATCCGCATCCAAATGCCACTACACTTTTGCTGAAACCTTTAGAACTTTTAAGTCCGCTTGATAAAGTCGGATCAACTACTTCTTATCGTCATATTATTAAACCAATGGCTTCAAGACTGAGATTCGGGTCATACTATATGAGTTATATTTTGGGAAAGCAGTACAAATTCATTTTTGATGACTTGCGAGTCTGTTCTAAATCGGCTTGGATAGTTCCTGATTATATTGGCCATAATGTAGCAAGAGATCTTAGGAAATTGGCAAAACATTCAGATGTAGGCGTTAAGGCATATACTAAACCCATATTGGGAGTTTTTATAAGAGGGCAAGCACCAACAGCTTTGTTGCAACGGAAAGGAATGTTGGCACAGTCAGGATTACTTGAATGGTGGCCCAGGTTGATTAATAGGACGGATTTGAATATACCTCTAAATATTGACAAGGAACCGACAAAGCCTAATATGTCCGGAAATATTCAAATAATTTTTATTATGTTTGGTAGTGGAATTGGGGTTGCGTTTTCAAGTTTGCTTTTGGAATGTCGGGGTAAGATATTTGCGATTATGAAAATTTTGTATAAGCTCATGATAAGATTAGGCCATACGATATTTAAAATGAAGCTTTGGAATTTGTGGAAATGCATTTACCTCAGAAAAATGTTGAAATTTTTCAGAATATTTGGCAGAAAACTCAAACGTCGTTATCGAATAGGTGCAGATGCATCGTTAACGTAATTATTTAATGTGTGAAATATAAAGGATTGTGTACTCATTATTCTTTTGATATTTTTACTAATGTAAACAATCATTCGAACTTTCTTGCACAATGAAGTCCAGGTGACATTTTTTGTTAAAACATTTATATAATATTACAAGATCGATTTACCAGAATAATAAATATCGCATATTTAAAAAATCCATTGCTTATCATTATTGTTTTGGGTAACCTTAATTGTGGTATATGTGGATTATATGTTGGACACTAAAATTCTCTTGTTTGAACAAAATTCCAAATTTACTGTGCAAATTCTCGTAGTTTGCATTGACCAGTTTAGTACTACGTTTCAATATGGTTATGCAAGATAGTAATTAATTTCCGAGATAGATTTAACTTAATTATAGGCACATAAAATACTTTTTTATATACCTTGTTTAAATTATCAATAGGTCATTACATTCAGTGCATGGAATTTGTTGGCCTCTGCTACATAACGGGCCCTTGCAAAACATTCAAGCGACTAAAATATTTAATAACTATAAAATATTTGTATTTTCAGTTAATACGTTTCTACAGAAAAAAATATATTTTATACTGCGTTACGCCTGCAGTGGTATACTTTGTTAATTATGAATTAATCATGATCTTTGATGCGATAAATATGAGTGACGGATGTAATATACAATGTGTAAAAACTTCAACTTCATTGTTTGTTATACCCGTACATACATGTATTTAATACTGACATCGATGCTATGCAACAATATCTACAAAATATGTTTCCTAACCTTGATTCTGATCAATGCATGTGCAAACCGTCACAAAGAAGCGTTTTGTGCTAAGATATACAATTAAAATTAAATAAGAACTAATCGCCTCCGTTAACTCAAACGATTTAATTTACAAAACATGCCATATTTAACTGTTTGAGCAGGCTTATTTTAACAAATAATCCTGTTTTACTTGCTAACTCTAAAGAATTCAGTTATAAACTCATGATTCATAAAGAATATTCAAAGCTATGGAAGCATATTGAACTATATGAAAAGCTTCAACTACATACTTAACAAGCTTGCTTCTTTCTTGACTTATTTTCTTTATTACTTTGCGAAAGACGCTTTCTGTGATGTTCATTATCTGGAAGATGTCTTCAAAGAGTATGGTAATTTTATGTCCATGAGTAAAGGCGAGGACACATGTTACTATACAAGTCTGCTTATAATATGTGAACTGTGCACGCATTTGTGCGACAAAAGCTATACATATTGTTGAGCACTTTGTTCCATTTGCAATGAAGTTGGCCATTATCATCGATATCAAATCAACCCGGTAAGTAAACACAGTATAGACAGAGAACATATTATCCCGAAAGATTTATTGAGTAATTAAACAACCTAACGGTCAAACCACTAACTCAAGTACTAATCAAGTTTTGCAAATAAAATAAAATTTAATTAATAATATTGTCGGACCCAGTGGGTTCCTACTGGCGTTTTATGTTAATACTTTTGATATTAGGTTAGAATGACACGCTGAAAACCACATTTTTTTAAAACAAGAGGGAAAATAAATATTGGAAAAAAGTGAAGACGACTGGTTAACTTTTACTTCAAATTTCCGTTAAATTTTAGTTCTAAAAAGATTTCCCATAAGCAATCAACAATCTTTGGATCTACTACGGTAAGTCAGGAAGGTATTATCCGAACCCGTAATTTTTTTAGGAGAACTGGTCCTTTAGGGGAATCGGAACCACATAAATTACTATATGATGCATGTAAAAGTGAACATGGTAACCGTTTTAATTTTTTTAGATGCCACATTCTACGTTGAAAATCCTGTTGCCATGTGCTTCAGCATACTTGCACTAAAAGACATTCATATATGTACACATCTATAAAAATGGTAACTAATTTGAATAACATCTCAATAATTATATCAACAAATTAGAATGCCAAAATTTAAACTCATACAATGTTAAAATGTTCCCACCTTGTAATTACAAATTTGCTTAAAAGGTATTCAGAGTATATACATGGTACTTGTTTGTTCAACTAAAATTCGTTATGATAATGGGAATTATGCTGACAGGAAATATAACGAAACAAGCTGGCCAATGGCAAATGAAAATACGAGTTTACGCGTACTACAGTAAAAAGCTTGGCTTACGTATTTCATCATGTTCACTTCTCATGTTTTATTGAACATATAACTCCAGAAATTCGGCTTGATTGTTTACATTAGTAAAAAATATCGCAAGAATAATGACCACACAATACGTTATATCTCGTACAATAAATTATTATGTTAATGATACATCCGCACCTATTCGATAACGGCGTTTGAGTTTTCTACCAATCCTTCTGAAAAATTTCAACGTTTTTCTCAGGTAAATGCAATTGCTTAAATTCCAACATTTCGTTTGAAATATCGTATGGCCTAATCTTAGCATGAGCTTATACCACCCTTTTAACAATCGCAAAAATCTTAAACCTACATTCCAAAAGCAAACTTGAAAATGCAACACTAATTCCACTGCCAAACATGATAAATATTATTTGAATATTTCCAGACATATTTGGCTTTGTCGGGTCTTTGTCAATATTTGGAGGTATAATCAAATCCGTTCTATTAATCAACTTTGGCCACCATTCAAGTAATCCAGATTGTGACAACATTCCCTTCCGCTGCAACAAAGACGTTGGTGCTAGTCCTCTTATGAAAAATCCCAGTGTGGAGTTAGTATATGAATCAACGCCTACATCCGAATGTTTTCCTACTTTCCTTAGATCTCTTGCTAAATTATGTCCAATATAATCAGGCAATATCCAAGCTGACTTCGAACAGACTTGCAAATCATCATAAATAAATTTGTACTGTTTTTCTAGAATATAATTTCCGTAGTAGGACCCCAACCTCAGTTTATAGGGCATTATTTTAATAACATTACTATACGAAGTAGTTGATCCAACTTTATAAAGTGGACTCAAAAGTTCCAAAGGTTTCAGCAAAAGTGTACTAACATTTGGATGCGGATAAGTGTTTGTGACGACTTTGTCCAGTTTACGTTTTTCTTTACATCTTAATTTTTTATAGTGACATAAGCTGTTTAATTTGTAAAAGACTTTATCTGTCTCCAAGTCCCCTTCAATAGATTGCCCGTGACGGTTTGTCATAGCCACCCCCTCGGTACTATACGATCTAACATTATAACTCAAGTCAAACATATTTTCACCATCACCACTACTTATTGAAACATACACGAATCTACCGTAAAGCTTAAACATATCTGGTAGCAATTCTTCAATATGCTGGTATGGAATTGAATGTCTTGGTGTAACGATATTGTACACATTTGTGCTTTTGTAAGCATTGCTAATCACCACTCCAGCTAACAATGTGCCGCAGATCAGAAACCGAAATCTTTTTATCTGTGTCAAATTTGCAGGAAAGGGGTCACCTTGTTCAACCAAAACTTTGAAAATTAGTAAAACATTGTTATTTATAAGTTTTGAAGTTCGTCCTGTCAAATTTGCAATGCAAATTGACAAGATGCTTACAGCTGCAATAATCCATTTCCAAACACTGCTGTCGAAAACTGAAATCAGTTCAGAAAACGCAAAAGGTTCGATTCCTTTTTGCCCACAACTCACAAACCGAAGAACTCCAAATCTATTCTCAATCTCCAAACGGCCGTCCTGCCGTCCAAATGGGAGATCCTGTAGAACCCCGTGTCTTATATATCTCAAATAAAAATGAAAAAGGGTATCATTACCCAAAAATCTTTTCCTATTTTTAGGTTCCATAAAACCGCTAACATTACCAAGTAGCAACCTGTACAAAGATGCGTAGGCAAAGGAGAGCACTTGCAGTTTGTCGGGATATCGTCGTTTCATTCTGGAAATATGTAGAAGAGGTTTTTGCATAGCATCTTTTTCACTTGTTCCCATAAATGCTATTTGAGATGATAAACCCACAGGATACTCAACATAAAAATCTCCAAGTGATTCTTCGTCCACCCTGTATCTATCACTATAGATGATATACTCTAATTGAAAGTTTTCAAAGGACAAGGGCCTTACAGAGTACAAATCTTGACATGGTAGGCATGGAGACACAGTATACAATTTTAAAATATTACAAGTAAAAGTTGTGCTTATTTCGTGGGGAACTGGTTTGCATGCAGAATGTCCATAAATTTGGATATCGTTTACAGCTTCATAAAAAAATCGTTTGTGTCCTTGCTTATCCCTTGTGATCCACGTAACTAAGGATAAGCTGTCGTACTGATGTACACTCGATTTGTTGTCAATCAAAATGTTGATGTTTGGTACTAAATTGGGCATTAGCAAAAATCCGTATTTTTTCGGCAGTCTAAACAGTTGAGTTTGGACCTGCAAGTCAAAATTATCGTCAGGGATAAACAGTTCAATCTGGACTTGACACTTCCAGGGTTTGGATGCTGAAGAAAACAAGTGTGGATCCAAACTTATGCAATAATCACTGTCATCCCAAAAAAGCATGGTTGGTACGTAAAACGTGGACATTGGACAAGGATGGGGTATTCCTGTATACGGTATCCGGCTAGGTTCCACGGTTGTTGAAAAGTTTCCCAAAACCAGTGGAACTTTATGAGGTGCAAATACTAAGGATTGACCTCTTTCACTCTTACTGTCTATTGTGAATAATACTACGTCAAACCCTTTCAGAACTATTGGCTCTAAACCTGCTAAATTGATGTTGACGGAAATAAAGTTATTTATGACAATAAGGCAATGTTCGCCAACAAGTTTCTCTAAAAGAATGTCAAGATTGTTGACCGACTCTTTGCCGAAACTCGGGAAGTCGAAACGTTCAATGCTTAAACTGTAGTTAAATGTAACTGAATTTGTTCCGAGTATAAGGAGGATCCAGACAATAGGCTGCACAGTTAACTTTAAACACGACATTTTGCAACTTTATAGTGCGTAGGTATATTTTTTGATGGAATAACTGTTCCTGATGAATTGAAAATGTTGAAATACGTAGGCCAGGACTTTTTGCAACTTAATAATGTTTATGTAAGTTTTTTTTGAAGGAATATCAGTCTCTAAAAAGTGAAGATGGAAAAATACGTAAGCCGTTGACTACACCACGTGTGAATATAAATGGCCAATTGTATAACCAAACTTGCCAACCTGTTTCGCAATGTATTCTGTCGACGTAATTCCCAATATTATAATTAATTTTAGTTATGCAAATAAGTACCTCGTGTATAAGGTGTTGAAGTGTTAAGCATATCTTTAATTACAAAACCTTATGAGAACGTTGATGTTGGCATTCGAAGTTGTAAATATGATTATATGAATGTTTTTCGAATTAGTTTTTCTTTCTTTGATTTCTTATTTCTTAGCTGCAAACCATTAACACAAATTAGATCATATCAGGTTCATCAACTAACAACCGCAGAGAAGAGCTTTGTAAATCAAAAAATTAACTATATTGACATGTTAGTGTACATATATATATTGTACCGTTTTTTAGGCAGTCTTTTTGAATTTCACTTTAAATCTTTAAATAAAATGTGTTACTATTCTTTCGAAGGTTAACTTTTTTGATATAACGGTTGTTTATATATGTATTCAATTTATTAATGGTGGAAAATGTGTACGTAACCATTACAAGCAAAACACAAACGTTAGTTAACTCAAAAAAAGTTAAACATTTTACACCGAATTCGACTGGCTTTATCACAGTTGGACTTTGAACAGTTTTGTTTCGAATCTGCATTTTCTTCTGATATTTTAAAGACGTCCTTCATTATGAACTGTACATTCAACTTTTTAATCCAAGGATTTCGAGATTCTGGGTTTAAAGAGAAGACAGCGTTTACATTTTAAGTTCATTTGAAAAGATTTCCCATTAGCATTTGTCAATCTTTGGATCTACTACAGTAAGTCAGGAAGATATTATCTGGACGGAACTTCATTAGGTGAACCGGTCGTTTAGGGAAATTGGCACCACATAAGTTATTATATGACGCATGCAGAAGTGAACAAGGTAGCTGTTTTAATTTTTTTTAGATGCCACATTGTATGCAGAAAATCCTGTTACCATGGGCTTCAGCATACTTTCCCATAAAGACATTCAGATAAAAAATAATTTAGAACGTCAACATTTAAGTTCTGACAAAATTGTAATGCTTCCACGTTGTACTTGACTGTTCAGCTAAAATCAATTATGTTAATGGAAATTACGCCAACAGGAAATATTGCGAAACAAGCTGGCCAGTGGCTTTATGAGTTCACAGATACTACAGTTAAAGGCTTGGCTTACGTATTTCAACAACTCAACTTCTCAGGATAAATAGATAAATATTCCTTCAAAAAATATACCTAAAACACTTTACAGTTTCAAAATGTCGTGTTTGAAATTAACTTTAGAGGTTTGTTTCTGTGATTTACTTGAATCCAGTTCGGTTATATTTAACTACAGTTTAAGTATTGAACGTTTCGATTTGAGCTTTTCCATAAAATCGGTCAACAATCAGTAACGAAGAGAACATGGAAAACGATGAGAATCTTAAGATAAAAGAAAAGAAATAAGTGGTGTGTCTCTGATCTTGTACTCTTGAACTGATAATAAAATAAACTTACCCAATAAATAAATAAACTATAATACGTGAATAGTGTCCTGCTTTAGTCCAATATGTCTCTTGGTATCAGATTTTAAAAAAATTAATATCATATTGATACAAAACGAAGATACTTAGCATTTGTTTCTTAAGTTAGTTAGTGAGGAGTTGAGGTGTGGCTGAGTGGTTAGGATACCGCTTAAGCATGCACTAATCCCAGGTTTCGATACCTGGCCACTCCAATATTGGATCTGGGTTTTTTCTCTGAGAGCCTGCCTAATCATGTCATGATTAGGTGGTAATCAGGGTCTTTTCCTTGGTCCCGTCGCTTCCTTACCTGTCCTAGTTAGAGGTACTCCTTCGTGCGTTAATTTATACTTTACCTGAAAAATCTTTTAACTTGGGCACTTCTGGTATAAATCTCCTAACGGAGTTTCCAGTCGTACTAACCTAATTTTTAATTAAGTTAAGTGTATTTGAAAAGCTTTCCAATTAGTGTTGGAAAAGCTTTGGATCTAATACGGTAATCTAAAAAGCTAATATTCATGTCTGCCCCTGCAGACCACTAAAATTTATTTTAAAAAACTGGTCGTTTAGCGGACTCGGGATTTCATTAAATGGAAATAGAAGAAACGCTTTAACCCTTTAAAATTGTCGGCTGGAGTTCCGGTTTCCAAGTGCAACAACTCTCTGCAAAAGGCATACATATAAAAACTCCAAATCAAAGAAAATGAAAACTAATACGAATGGTGTTCAAATAATCATGTTAACGAATTCGAATGCTGACATCAACGTTCCTTTGCGATTTTGTATGTTTTAGTTAAGGATCTACTTAGAACTTCAACAAAATATACACAAGCGACTTGTTTGGCCAACTAAAATTAATTAAAATAATGGGAATTACGACGACAGAGGATTGTTTGCGAAACAGGCAGGTTAGCTGGATTATACAAGTGGCCATATGTATTCGAACGTAATGTAGTTCACGGCTTACGTATTTTAACAACTTTACATCATAGAGACAGGTATTCCTTTGAAAATCAATATAATACACAATTAAGTTACAAAATGTCGTGTTTAAAGTTAACTGTGCTGGCAATTGTCTGGATACTCCTTACACTGGAAACTAATTCAGTTACATTTAACTACAGTTTAAGTATTGAACGCTTCGACTTCCCGAGTTTTAGCAAAGACTCGGTCAACAATCTTGACATTCTTTTAGAAAAACTTGTTGGCGAACATTGCCTTTTTGTCATAAATAACTATATTTTTGTTAACATCAAGTTAGCAAGTTTAGAACCAATAATCCTGAAAGGCTTTGATTTAGTAGAGTTAACAGTCGACCATAACGGTAGTAGAGACCAATCCGTAGTATTTGCACCGCATAAAGTTCCACTCGTTTTGGGAAACTTTTCAACAACCGTGGAACCTGGCTGGAAGATGTATACCGGAATACCCCATCCTTGTCCAATGTCCACGTTTTACACACCAACCATGCTTTTTTGGGATGACAGTGATTATTGCATAAGTTTGGATCTACACTTGTTTTCTTCTGCATCCAAACCCTGGAAATGTCAAGTCCAGATTGAACTGTTTATGCCGGACGATATTTTTGACTACGAGGTCCAAACTCAACTGTTTAGAATGCCGAGTTATTACAAAGCTTTATTCATGCCCGATTTAGTACCCAACATTAACATTCTCATTGACAACAAATCAAGTGTACAGAAGTACAACAGCTTTTCCTTAGTTACGTGGATCACAAGGAACAAGTTTGGGCACCAGCGATCTTTTTATCAAGCTGTGAACGATATACAAATTTATGGACATGCCGTATGTAAACGAGTTCACCACGAGATAAGCACAACTTTAGGTTGTAGCATTTCAAAGTTGTATACTGTGTCTCCATGTCTACCGTGTCAAGATATGTACTCTGTCAGGCCCTTGTCCTTTACAAACTTTCAATTGGAGTATATCATCCATAGTGATAGCTACAGGGTGGACGAAGAATCACTTGGGGATTTTCATGTTGAGTACCCTATGGGTTTATCATCCGAAATAGCATTTATGAGAACAAGTGAAAAAGAAGCTATACAGAAACCCCTCCTACATATTTCCAGGATAAAAAGACGATATCCCGACAAACTTCAAGTGCTCGCCTTTGCATACGCATCTTTATACTGGTTGCTACTTGGTAATGTTAGCGGCTTGTTGGAGAAAACAAATAAAAATCGATTTTTGAATAATGACACCCTTTTTAATTTAAATATAAATTATATAAGATCCGGAGTTCTAGAAGATCTCCCATTTGGACGGCAAGACGGCCGTTTGGAGATTGAGAATAGATTTGCAGTTCTTCGTTTTGTGAGTTGTGGACAGAAGGGGATAGAACCCTTTGCATTTTCGGAACTGATTTCAGTTTTTGACAGCAGTGTATGGAAATGGATTATTGTGACTGTAAGCCTCTTATCAATTTGCATCGCGAATTTGACAGGACGAACTTCAAAACTTATAAATAACAATGTTTTACTAATTTTCAAAGTTTTGGTTGAGCAAGGTGACCCATTTCCTGCGAATTTGACGCAAATAAAGAGATTTAGGTTTCTAATCTGCGGCACATTGTTAGCTGGGGTAGTAATAAGCAATGCTTACAAAAGCACAAATGTGTACAATATCGTTACGCCGAGACGCTTCATTCCATACCAACACGTTGAAGAACTAATGCTGGATAAGTTTAAGTTTTACGGTAGATTCATGCATGTTTCATGGGATGGTGGGGATGGTGAAAATTTGTTTGATATGAGTTACAATGTTAGTTCGTATAATACTAAGGGGATGACTATTAGAAACCGTTATCAGCAAACTATTAACGGGGAACTGGAGACTTATAACGTCTTTGATAAATTAGATCGCTTGTGTCGATTTACAAAGCAAAGATGCAAAGAACAAAGTATACTTGAGAAAGTCGTCACAAAAACGTATCCACACCCAAGTAATACTGTGTTTTTGCTGGAACCCTTGAAAATGTGGAGTCCACTTAATAGAGTTGGATCAACTATTTCGTATAGTGCTGTTGCTCAAAGTTTTCCTTACACACTGAGATTCGGAACATACTATAAACGTTATATTCTAGGCAAACAGTACAAATTTATTTTTGATGACTTGCGAATGTGTTCTAAATCGGCTTGGATACTGCCTGATTATATTGGCCATAATGTAGCAAGAGATCTTAGAAAGTTGGGAAAACATTCAGATGTAGGCGTTAAGGCGTATACTAAACCCACACTGGGATTTTTCATAGTGGGACTAGCACCAACATCTTTGTTGCAACGGAAAGGAATGTTGGCACAATCTGGATTACTTGAATGGTGGCCAAAGTTGATTAATAGAACGGATTTGAATATACCCCCAAATACTGACAAAGAACCGACAAAGCCAAATATGTCTGGAAATATTCAAATAATATTTATCATGTTTGGCAGTGGCATTGGAGGTGCGTTTTCAAGTTTGCTCTTGGAATGTCGAGTTAAGTTATTTGCGATTGTGAAAAGGGGATATAAGCTCATGATAAGATTAGGCCATACGATATTTAAAATGAAGCGTTGGAATTTACGGAAATGTATTTGCTGCAGAAAAACGCAGAAATTTTTCAGAAGGATTGGCAGCAAACTGAACCGCCGTAATCGAATAGGTGCAGATGTATAGTTAACGTAATAGTTTATTGTATGAGACATAAAGGGTTTTGTAGTGATTACTCTTTTGATATTTTTACTAATGTAAACAATCATTCGAACTTTCTTGTACACTGAAGTCCAGGTGACATTTTTTGTTAAAACATTAATATAATATTACAAGATCGATTGAACAGAATAATAAATATCGCATATTTAAAAAATCAATTGCTTATCATTATTTTGTTGGGTAACCTTAATTGTGGTACATGTGGATTATATGCTGGACACTTAAAGGCTCTTGTTTGAACTAAATTCCAAATTTTCTGTGCGGAAGCCCTTTCTCATAGTTTGCATTGACCAGCTTAGTACTACGTTTCAATATAGTCATGTAGGATAGTAATTAATTTCCGAGATGGATTTAACTAAATTATAGGCGCATAAAATACTTTTTTATATACTTTGTTTAAATTATCAATAGGTCATTACATTCAGTGCATGGAATTTGTTGGCCACTGCTACATACCGGGCATTTGCAAAACATTCAAGGTACTAAAATATTTAATAACTATAAAATATGTTGGAAAAGGAGGCATTTTTAGATGACCACGCGTCGACTCGAGATGACCTAAAACGCCCAAAGGGCCCAACAGCC
>JAQFZG010002402.1:0-16765 GCA_034695465.1 Entomobrya nicoleti
CGATGATAAAGAATGATGAGATAAAAGTTGGTGTCTCTTCTTGCGAGACAGCAGAGATATGCCTACATAATACGGTGATATCCATATAAAATGGGAGGGGGAGGGGCTCCAAAATACTTGTCATCTCCCACTTTTTTCTAGGTGTCTCCTGAGTTGACTTGAAAAAAGAAAAACGTTGGGACAGAAATGCATTTATGAAAACTGAAAAATGACATGACGATATGCAAAAAAAAATGGAGAAATAAATTGGTAGACAATTTTTTTTTCACTGGACAAATTGTTTTAGCAATTTAATGATATTATTTGGTATATATGTTGTTCTTGTTTGTGTCGTTTTTTTTTCTTCTTCTTTTTTCATACATAATTAATTAATACTTATAATTAATAATAATAATAACAATGATAATTCAAGTTGTTTCCTTTTTGTGTATGTGTGTGTGTGTTTTTATATGTGAGAAAGTGTAGTTTTTTTCTTCATGATGTTGAATGATGATGCTTCTAATAAGCATACATACATTACATTTATATATATTCAGTATTAATATATTTTACTTAGAAAGCTACATACCTCAAATCTTAAATTATTATTACGATTTAACTCTTTTTCCTGTTTCCTATTCTCCGTTCTCTATTGATTTTTAAATCCTAAAAAAACTTATTATGCATAATAATGATAATAATACAACAACAACAATTACAATGTAATTTAACGGTACACAAGTAAATGTAAAATACTTAAATGTGTGTGTGTGTGTGTTTCAATTTTTTTTATAAATAATAATTTGAATTATTACATAATATTAAGTTAAACCGATGACGATGTAATGTTTGTTTTGGATGTGTGGATAAATCAACTTAAAGATTAATAGTTTTTTTGTCATTGTAAATATTTTTTTTAATCAGATGTCTGAGTAAATCTATTATTTATACTGTACACGATTTTAAGGTAAATTAGATGGTCACCAAGTTGCAGATTTTTTTTTTCGAGAAAGATTATTATTTTAATAATAATAATAATAATAGCTAATTCTAATATTTAAAATTTAAAGTACGCATTAATTAATAATTTTACACAAAATGTACATAATGGTTTGTAATTAAAGTTATTAGACTTATTTTTTTCATGTAAAGTCACACTCCAAACCATCTTTTTTGGCTTTTGTTTAGTTAAAGCAGCCAATCATAGACCGCATGCTTACGTATTATCAAAAACTTAAGAATGGGGCCTATGTTTGGCTTCCTCAACAATGAAAAAGCTGTAAGTTTTGTTGGTTGGACTGTACTTTTTATCGTTTTGTGTAGAACAAACGGCGGCGGCGGTGTGTGGTTTTTTTTAAATGTGTCGTAGTAGTGGTTTTTATGGTAAATATAATATTTAAATAGTTCTTTTTTTGATAGCGATGATGATATTTTGATAAATGATTAGTTGATTTTTTTTGTAACTGTTCGTTTTTCTTCGAGCTGAAAACGGGTTAAATAATTTTTTTTGATGTTGTGTGTGATTTTTTTGTTTCTAGCTATTGCATTTCTTTCAAAAACTTGAACTAAAAACTTACTCGGTAGTATCATCATATTAAATAATAAATTATTATTATTAATTGGATTATTATATAATATGAATTAATATTCTAATTAGTTATTTATTCTAATGCGGACTCTTTCTACTAAAACAGATCAGATGATTCAGGCCAGGCTGGAGGGCAAACTCCCATTTTTACCTTATTACCAGGTGGCATATAGTCTGGACTTGAACGGGGTTGGTTCATCATTTCACCTTGACTCATAAATCCGGGAGGACCTCCAGGACCTGGTGGTCCCTGTCCGTCACCAGGAGGGAGTCCACCAGGAGGAAATTCTCCGATACCACCGGGCTGGTCCATTGGGCCAGGAACTGGAGGAAAAAATAGCAAAAAAGAAAAATTGCAATGATTTTTTTATTCGACAAATTATGCATGCTATTTTTTTCAATGTAAATATGCAAATATGTCATTTACTGTAATTACCAGCAGCAGGTGGGAAATGAGGCTGCTGACCAGGGAAAAAGTCATGAAACCCTTGTCCAGGTCCTCCACCCGGTCCATAAGGAAAATCTGAGAACTTTGCATCTGGAAAGTAAGGGAAGGTAGGGTTGGGACCGTCATCCATTCCAGAATTTATATTCATTGGGAACCCACGCATTTTCCGTGACGACCCAAAAAATGGACCACGGCCCATTGATGTCAGCTGCTTGAGTCTTCGCTCTTTACTTCTCTTGTTTTGAAACCATACCTTTAATACGAGAAATCGACAAAAAAAGAAAGAAAAAATGTCAGTAAATTTAAGAAGAAAAAAAAAGCAAAAAAGAACGCTTTAACTGACCGACTGCGACTCACTGGACGTTACTTTACATCATTATTATTATCCATTTTTTCTACTCATATTTTTTGTACGTCTTTGAGCGCAGCAGTCAAAAGCGCAGAGCACACACCACAAGGAGTGCATGTTTTACAAATGCCGGAAAAAGATGAAAAGGTAATGAAGCAATACCTGTATGACCCTCATGGGGAGCCCGGTCTCTTTGGCAAGTTGCTCTCGGATATGTCTAGTAGGCTTGGGGGTTTGTGAGAAAGCCGTTTTGAGTATTTCCAGCTGTTTGGCTTTGATGGTGGTACGAGGTCCTCTTCTTTTCGATCCCACCGACGAATCCTCCGGGGACTTGTTCTCCGCGCCTGGATCTCTCGATTCACCATCTGCGTCCATCGAACCCTGCGTAGAGACAAACACCTTTTCAAACTCTCCGTCTTTTTTTCCTCTCTCTCTCCCTCCTCACCACCATACATACATGCTTATATAAATACACAACTTTACTATAAAACGCAAATATATATTCATTTCCATCCATCTTTCACATTCAAGTGCACATATTCTCCTCATCCAACATTATCTCGGCAACTTCCATTCTACTCCAAACGAAACAAACAAAAAAGGAAACAACGAAACGGCAAAAAAGAGAGATAGACTGACAGACAGCACCACACATCCAAAAAGGAGAACAAGGGAAAGAAAAAAAACTTCCGAAGTCTCTTGTCTCTCAACATGTGTCTGTGTTACTTGTTGTGAATTGTGAACACTACTAATAATACATATAATGAAACACACGCGCTCTTGCTTGCTCTCTCTTAATAATTCTCAAAAACTCAAGTACAATCACAATCTACTCACTTGTTTGAAGAGAGAGAAGAGAGAAGAGGAAAAGCCCACTTGAACACTAGCACTAGTACCACTACCAAACAAACTACTTGTTTAAAAAGAAGAAAACTCTCAAAATTCAACAAAATGTCTCACTTTAGTTTTCTGTGGATATCAAGGTGGTGGGATAATAATAACTACATATTATACTTCTCAGACTTGTAGAGTCTTCCTTCTAACTTATAAAAGAAAAGTTTCCTTTCGAACAGAGAAAATCTCTCTTGATTTTATTTCTCTTTTTAGGAAAAAGGGCTATTTTAGAGAATTTAACTCTCAATGTGCCTCTACTCTGCCATGCCAATCGAAAATGCACTAGCAAAGCAAACGCCTGTCACAATAACAATAGTACAAACTCCCTCTCAATTCACTTGCACAACAACCGAGTTACCGAGTTTCTCCTTTTTTCTTTTCTAAGGATTCCTTAAATTCTCTTCTCTCCTTCCCTACTTGTTTTTTTTCATGGTCAAGGAATCCATATAAAAATGCTTTAAAAGCAAAAGATAAACCACCCTGCCTGGTTTTCTGTTTGAACAAGTACCAAAAAACTACCAACTCACATAAAACCTCACTCATATAGTAAGTATATAGGAGAGCCCTATTCCACATATATAAAAAGGATTACAAAAACTTTTCCATATATACTTCCTTTTTATCGTCATTGCAATAATATGTTTGGTGACTGGAAGTCTATTTGGTAAACTAAACTTTCTATCTCTCTTCTTCTTTTTTTTTACCCTGGCTGGGTTTCCCTGTTTTGGAAAGTCGCACTATTTTCTCCTCGATTATTTTCACAGCAAGAGAGTAAGTAAGCATGGTTTGGTAGTAAAAAAAGAGAGAAAAAAAGTTTGCTACGAGCAGCAGTTAAATCCACAACACTTTTCGCTCAACACCATCACCAGGAAAAACCTTACAAGTGAAACACTTTACGTATATTTTTTGTATATATATCAGACAGAGAGAGAGAGAGAGCTTGTTGAAGTTAGAGTTTATTTTTTAAGGACACAAGTGTCAAGTGAAAAAAATAAAATAAAACTGTTTAGTTTTGTATGACTGCTTTGTAAATAAAAAAATTGTACATGATTTGAACTGATTTTTTTTTTCTCTTGTTGTCGTCGATTATTTTTGAAAGGTGTCCTGCTGTTTTGTTGTCAATTTGGGAAACTTCTTGAAAGGGAGGGTGGACAGATGGATAAATGAATACACAATGCAATGCACATATGTATGTATATTTTTTAAAAGGAATGCTCACCTCAGACTCATTTCCATTGTCTTTCTCTGGATTGCTATTATCACCAGATGAGGTTATGGGTGTTCTTACATCTGTATCACCAATGGGTGGCAGCCCTTTCGTGGGTGTCACCATACCCGGGAGTGATGTACTACCAGGACTCAAGCTGGGATGATGATGGTGGTGATGGCCCAGCCCAGCATCCAACAGATCGTCGTCGTCGTCTTCCTCATCATTTGAAAATAGCGAGTCTGTGAGAGAGAAAAAAATAACAAGATAATGTAAAAATTTATTATTATTATAAATGCATGCTGTATGCAGATTGACATAGAAATACAGGAAAAAATAAAATAAATGTGCAACTAGAAATAAATGGAAATTTTCATGGAATGCAACTGCACTGCACAAGGCTGAGAAGAAAGTAAGTGTGTTTTATATTCTCAATGAAATAAACACATATAAAAAAAGCAATCGGTGCTTTTTCCCTTCTTCTCTTCACTTCAGGATAATAAATAGCCATTTACTGGAACATAAATGAAGCAAGTCGTAAACAGAAACGTAGATTCCCGGCAGCCCCATCCCTTGAGAGAGTGAGATGGGATGAACGATAGGAAAGTGAGATAACTGCTGCTACATAAACGCATTTTATAGGGAGAATGGAACCCATCAACCGGAGAAAGAAAGATAGAAAATTTTTAAAGCATCGCTTCTCTCCTGTTTTTGTTAGAAAATACACAGTTGGTACACTTGGTATATAAAAAAAAGAGAGACATGATATCAACATCAACATCGTCGTCATCATATTGCACCGATGCTGCTGCAGAAACAATCGTTCTTGTAAGTTTACAAGAAAATTTGGGGATGTTGGGGAACAAAATCTGGAGGACACAAGCATGCTTGCATGCATGCAAGTTTTTTTTATGAAGAAGAAAAGTTTTTGAGCAAAAACTTAAATAACTTTCACACAGACGTACATGTTATAGAGAGACGTTATAGGGCATGCTCTCATTGTGATCATCTCGCATGCCATGCCATACCACCACCACCGCAAAAGAATGGCGTGCGTGGCAACGTGCCATAAAACCACCGCGAGTTGTTTCCCATTTTCCCACTATCTCTCCCTTTCCACCATTTTCCTCCTTTTAGAATAGATATGTGCATAAAATACAAAAATGTTTTATTCTTTGCTGTTCCCCCATATATTTTTCTAAGCAAGAAGAGAGTATGATTTTGATAGGATGAAAACCTTGAGGAAAAATTGAGAAACGATAGAATAATCATTTTTGGTAAACACAAAAATACATGTGTAATTACAAAATAAATTAGGTAAAGAGTACAATTGATGATTGCGATGATAAAATGGCCAATTGACCCATCAAGCAAAAATACAAAGTATTCAAGGTTGCTTGCAAAAGTTGCGAAATTTTGGTTTTGCGAATGTTACGAAACTTACAAAAAAACGGTGGAGCTTTTAATGCTAGAATGTTTTTCAAGTTTTTTATTGTTTTAATCGATGAATTTAATGGGGGCTTAAAAATCCCTTGTTGCTTTAAAGCATGATAATTCTTGGAATTATACGTAAATATAAATATCCATATACCATCACCCACCACCACCACCACCATACCAGCAGCATCAGCAGCATCGGTAGTTGTCGTTAAGATAAGAGGAGGGATTTAAATAATAATCATATAACAAGCAGCAAAGGGAAAAAAATGACTGTTTTTGTTTGTAGGTCTAACATGTATACTTTTATACAAGAGTATTTCGTTTTTGCATTTAATCCGATTTTGTGGTATCTCTTTCCCATCTGAAAGGAGAGATTGATATGGTTTTAGTTTTGTTTAGTGGTTGGTTGGTTTGCTGGATGGATGAATGGAGAAAAAGGAGAAAGGGATCAAAAAAGCAAATGCACATGAAAAACACAGACAAAATAAAAAGACTTTCTGTTTTGTACATGGTTGCATTTTAATAATAAAAAGTGAAACCGAAATAAGCCAATAATAAATTTTATATAATTTTATGAATGTTTGAATGGATATTGATACTGAAAACATACACACACACACACATACACATTAAAACAGACAAACACATTCCCTGGTTTCACAAGAAGAAATAGGGAGATCAGATCATAACAACCAGCAGCAAGGCTGAGAGAGGCTTAAAATTTTTATGTCTGAACAAAATGCCGGTTACGACCGGATATACATAGAGAATAGTATAGGGAAAGGAAACACCAGAGTAAAATACGTACAAGTAGATTGAGATACGTTAGAATGACTGAAATGTTGCAAATGTCGCTGCGCTGGTGGTGGTGTATGGATGTATGGTTGTGAGTGTGCCTATTTTTATCATATCTCGGCTTCGTCACCCAAAATTCAAATAAATTTTAGAATGTGTCCTTTTTATCAGAGTGAGCCAGCAGCAGAGGCAGCAGTTCATTTGCTCCAAAGTTTTTCAGACTTTCCAAGTTTTCTTGACAATTCAATGAAGCTCATGTGATAATAATGGTGATATAATGGCAAAAAAGGGGTAAATGCATACATACATGTGACTTGACACGATACGATAACGCCCATTTTTTGAACCTGATACCGGTTCTCAATGTGATCTTATGCTCCGGTTCCGGAATAAGGAGAATGATGGGTGGTGGTGGTGGAAAACTAGATATTTATTTGGAATGATAAAGGTTGCGAACCTTTTTATTAAAATGCAGTTTGATGTTTTTTTCAATTTTCTCAGTTAAGAAATAAAAGAGGTTGCATCATTTTTGTGAAATATCATCCTTTCATGTCATACACTTGAACTACATGCAAAAGTGTGTGTGACTTGACTGCAACTAACTGTGAATGTAAGGTGGTCGTAGAATAGAAAGGGTTAAATATTTAAAAAATAATACAATTGTTGTTAGCTTTACAATCTAAAGCCCAACTAGCATATTCATCATGAATACAAATTTTAAAATATTACTCAACATGTATATATTTGAAAAATATTAAAATGCTATCAAAATATACTGAGCTGAGATTTGAGTCTGGTGACTGCTGCTGCTGCGTGTGTGTCATACAAATCCGTTTATTCATTTTCCCATCTCCATCGTCGTCGTCGTTCGTTCCAAACAAAACAAATAATGTATGGAATGGAGGAAAAGATGATGGAGGGATTGACATGATCAGATCAGAACAGATCATCATCATCATCATCACCAACAACAGTCTTTTTTGTGACATTTTTTTTCTGTTTGGTGCGGCGACTTAACTTTGACTGTCGGTAGTTTTCTACTTTTTACTGGTCTGGTTTGCTTTTCATGAGAAGTGAGATGATAGCCAAAATAAAATAAAAATCTTGTGTGAAATACCGGATTCTTGTGTCATGCTGCATGGGTCACACACACACACACAAGGACAAAAAAAACTTGCTTTCTGTTTTTGTGTGCCGTGCCGTCGTGTGATATTCTGTGATAGGTGGGCGACTTAGTTTAATCTCCTTTTTTATTTAAGCATGCATGCATGCATGCAACATGATGCATACATTATAATACGAAAAGCAGCAGACCAGCCACAATGACAATCGGTATTGTTGTCACGAAAATTATGCATACAAAGAGTGTTTTTGTGTGAGTGTGCGTGTGACATAAAAATAAAAGAAAACAAAAGGAGAAGGGGTAATCCGGTACAAGTGTGTTTGCACTTTTACTTTTTCAGCTTGAGCATGATGATCATCGTCATGATGGACTATATATAAGCCCATTGTTTAGATTTTTAAGCCAAGGCATATGATGATGATATGGCATGCTATGCTACTAATTCTAATGGAATAAGATGTTCACGCCTGTTTTTGTATAGAGTATACATATGTCAAATATTTACAGAAGCAATAATAAAAAGTGACTTGAGGGATCATATAAATTGTTTTTATACGCACACATACCTTGTTTAGCTTGAATATAGTCATCCTTGCAGATAAACTTGCTGTCGTCCAGCACATAGAGCTCCTCGCCTGTGGACAACTGCCTTCTGCAAATGGTGCATGTGAAACATGTGAGGTGAAATACTTTATCACGGGCTTTTCGAACCATGTCCTGAGGTGAAATCCCTTGAGCACATCCCGAGCATTTTGTGCCGTATCGTCTGCAAAAAAAAATCAAAATATCCTTATAAATATCCTTCGTCTTATGAATAATCATTATAGAAATACATATTCATCATCATCAGCAATACATACATACGTAGGTACGTACAGAATTTTTTTTACGATTGCGTAACCGTAACCATTTCACAATTCATTCATTCATTAGAACAAGACAGATGGTTGTAATTTTTTAGATCGTCTGTTATGGATATGAATATATGGTATTAAAATTCAAAATTACAGTATAAATGCCATTTTCAAGGGTTAAAATATCATTTCATGTATCGTAATCCGGAACTGTGGAACAGAACAGACCATAAGTTCATATACTAATCGGTTGACAGAAATATTTTTATTTCACAGGTACAGATGACATTTTCAATCTATAACATACAAACGAACTGAAGCTATTTTAAAACATAACCACCGAAATCTAGATTTTTGATCTTAAAATGAGATATATGAAATGGTGACCTTGTTCATAATTATTTTAATCCGTTTCAGTGTCACACATGTGTTCAGCTTGTGGAAAAAGTTATTGGACTCTAAAAATCTCCCACTTTCAATGTCTTTTTTCATTCATTATCATTTAGTAAGCTGAATTTCTGCACTTGTGTCGCCTGCTGATTTTTTTATGCTTTATGACCAGACAGTCATTATAAACGATTAGAAGATTACGTTATTATCAACGTATTCGCATTCCTATAACAACATTTAATATCCAATATCCATAAAAAAAGAAAATGGTCATCTTAATTTCATCATCATAATCTATGGAACTAATAAAGATCGTAAATGACTGTTGTGTAAGTGAGTGCCCTACTTACAATCTCGCAAACTGTCTATTAAATAAAAATTAAGCTGCTACTGTTCAGAAAAATGATGGATATAAAAAAATCGGATAATGGATTTGTCAAAAGGAAATTAACCTCGTGCCTCGTATTCATCAAACTAATAATAGTAATAATAATAATCATTTATTCATGCAATGCGTCATTTAATCAAGCATTTAGTCAAACATTGCCTTCAAAAAACAAATGAAAATTAACCATTTCATTTAACCACGGAGACGATCAAAAGGACAGATAAATGGGATTAAATTTTTAAATATTTAATGGTTGGGAAATCATTGCCATTTCCACGACGACGCACATGCCAAATGTTTAGTAATGATACTCAAATACTGATTGTATGCCAATTTAATTAAGTTATGCCATTTCATGTCATTTTGGCATGACTTTTTACCTGTGCTCATGCCCTGCCTTGTATCGTTTTATTTTTTATCACACCCCATCATCTCTTTTTTATCATTATAGCACACTTGCGCATTAACAGCAACCAATTTTCAATTATTTTGAATGAGATCTCTTCTTCGTCTCCTTATTTGGTAACAAAACTTTGTGCTCCAGGCAGTAAAAAGTACGTCATAGTCATGGTCATATATATGTACATGGTGCTCGGATACACACGAAAAAGGCAAGAAAAAGGAGATTAGAGTGATGAAGACGATGATTATTTTGCTGATGAAGTAACATACTAAAGAAGGTATACTAATTTAATGATAGTGTATGAGGAGAAATGGGTGGGGGAGGAGGAGGAGGCAAGGTGGAGATGAAAAAAAAAATCGGTAAACATTTTGAAGCCGTCGTCATCGGAGATAGTTCATTCATTCATTTTGAAATTATAAGGATATGAAACTAATATTGTTTTTATTTACCTACATGACAGGTATAAAAGAATTGGAGATTATTTTATTTTACATCGTAGTAGTTTCAATATGCATACTTATGATTCTTCACAATCAATAAAAAGAAATTGTTACAAAATAAGCATAAATGCAAGAACGTGGGGACAGCAATAAAAAAAATTGAAGCAGTAAATTTTAAAAACAACCAGACAAAGAGAGAGGGTCTCTCGAATGGAAAGGTAGCCAAGAAGATAAATTTATTGGTTACTAAAAAAATTGCCGATACATTTTTTTCCCCGTTCTCTCAATAAACAATTTAGAATGGTATGCATAACACTTAAATTTAATGACCGTAGTAAATTGTCATAAGATGTAATATGATATATCAAGTCATTCAACGAAAACGAATATAAAAACATGTATCAATGTAGCTAAATTTAATTTAGTTGAGGAAAATAAATCATATATTTACTCAATTTAATGATGGTAATGATTTGATTTTGTTTGTTAAATATTCGGTTACACTTTCCTTTTAAACTAAACTTGCATAACGAGAGAAAGATTATTATTTAATGTTACGATCTTGTTTACAAAGTGTTGCTGTTGTTTGCATTGTAAAATGTCGTCATTATCACCACCACCGCATTACAAGAAACAAAGTACAGTTTGATCTCTGTTAGCAAATTTGTAAGGACAAAAGTTTCTAGTATTTTTGTGGTGTGGTAGGTTGAGGTGGTGTGGTGGATAGCATATACATACCATGTGACCTGGAAAGTTTATCAAAACCATCATCATTCACATAATCATCATCAGATCATGTGAACTTTTACACACCACAACAACTAATATTACTGCTGTGTGGGGAGTTTGTTGCGAAAGGCTCAGTAGGATTTTCAGCGGAGGAAAACTTTTGGGAAAAGTGGAGGAAACGCAGACATGACACATTCGGTGCTCCCACTCACTTCATTTCATATTCCAAAGAGGAAAGGTCGACTCGACACTCAAATCCCCTGGATAACATTGATGCTCTCTACTTACTCCTCTCTCTGCTTGCTTGTTGTTGATAGTTTTTTTTTATTATAGGCTTGAGTTGCATACAGAGTCCACCACCACCACCACCAACGAGTATGCAACGCAACGTGCACACAAAACACAGTAGTTTAACAAAACGTCAAGTAAATATCTTTTGATACTTGATCCTCAACAAAGTAGTAAGTATAATTGTATGATTTTTGGAATAGACTAACAGCAGCAGCAGCAGTGAAAACCTGAACTTGAGACTTTTTTTTGGTAGAGGATGTGCGATTCTTTTTTTTTTTCAAGCAGAAGAGGAAGGAAGACTGAGCAGACACAACAGTGAAATGAAATCACAAGGGAGACATTTCAGAGAACGTGTGCCGTGCCGACAACGACACGATGCTGCTGATGTTCAACGGGTAGGCAAGGCATGCATGGCACACTAAAAAACTCACAATCGGAAAATAAAATTCTTTTTTGATGGGCTGCAGAGTTCAATTCTTTTCACGTTTCACTTGTAAATGAAATGTCTATTATTTATTTACTTTAAATATTTTAGAAGCTAGGAAGAGGGCACAAAGGAGAAAAAGGGTTGATTTGTATAGTTTTGTGGTGGGTTATTTGTTGCTTGGTTAATTTTTAAATTAAATTTTGGCCAGCTTAATGAAATTACTAGAAAGAGAGGAATTGGGAAAAAAAGAAGGAAGGAAGGAAAAAGGACATAAAGTGCGTGTGCGTGGTGCGGTGTGTGCACTCAGCACTGTCCTTTATTTATACGGTTATTAAATACCAATTCATTTTACATTTCACAAGTTTGGAATACAAATAGTGTAACAAGTAGACTATTATTAGTTTATAAGTTAATTCAAATGTACATCTACATACATACAGAGGTTTCAGCTAATTTGTAATTTTTCGCGGGTTTGTTGTACATTGTACGTACAATTAAGTGCATAGCAATTACAAAGACCACCCTTTTAATACTCGGGTAGAAATGAAAACTAATAATTTTATTTATTGTAACCCTTTTTTAAAAATCTTTTTCCTCGTATTTTGATTTTATGAGTGGTAGTGGAGGTGCGGTTAGTGAACTCCTACCTGTAATCTCGTAACAAGAGAAACTCCCGAATGAGAAATAATATACACGTATCTCTTGTGTACCTGGCAATTAACCACTTTAACCCTTTCCCTTTCATCAAGTACCTGCCATTCCCCCACCTTCCTTTCCAAACATAATATTATGTGCTCCAGCTTAATATTTTGTTTCCTCAAAAAAATGCAAATATCATCGGAATCCAAAGAACAGCAGACTTTTTCGTCACACTCATCTTACTTTAATGGAAGGCTACATATTATAAAGTAGTTAAATTTATATACGCTTTCCTTCATGCCACCAGCCACTATACACGTAATAATGATTACTACAAGTATTATCATTATAATCCCCAGAGGAGACCTTCTCGTTACCCGTTTTTATAATCATCATTATCATTATTATGATTTCACCATGCTTATTATTACAGTTAAATATTATTATGCAAGCGGAGGAGCAAAGCACTTACTCACAAAAAAACAAGTAGGCATGCAGCCATGCCATTACACTTCTCAACTCCATTCAATCCCTGAGAAAAAAAATTATTTCAAAATTACAATAATAACAGCCATGATAAACGTAAAATATATCTATATACACATATAAATATACATACACACTAATAATATCTCCAGGTAATTTGTCAGAATAATATCATCACTGAAGGAGTTAACGTCACGTTTTTTTCTCTTCAGAAAAGAAACCCAAGTATATAAAATGTAACATTCCTTTAACAAAAATTATAGGGAATGCTTTTATGGGTATTTTCCGTATGCTACCGTTTTCTTCTCTTAAACTAATGATAAAGGGTCGATGCATTGCAATACCCCAAAAAAATATTACCTGCCTTGTAATTATAGTCTCCTCACCACCATACTACCAACATTAACTTTTTATAAGTAAGTATGCATGCATGTCATGCCGTGTTATTGTGATGTGATGGTAGTGGTGAAACAATGTTGAACAATGAACAACAATGCGATGAAAAAGTCATACAATCCACATTATCGAATAGGACAACAACACAACGTCATGTTATTGTCGTGGTCCCTTCTATCTTGATACAATTTTTTTGACTACACATACTTACAATTTTAGTTCGTGCTGTTGAATGAACATTTTTGTACAGATGTGGTCTCTCTCTCTACAAGTTTTGATTGTGAGATCTGCTGAGATATTTTGCATTGCAAGGCTCAAAAAAAATGTTGGAAGGATGATGATGATGATTTCGAAGAAGATGAGAATGATGATACGCGAGGAGGAACGCGTTCACTCCTTTTCTTCTACACTTCCAATGCATTATACTGCTTTGTATTTATTATTATCGCATCATTTTCATCAACAGCTTGAGTGACCACCATATAATCTTTTGTATGTATAGTTATGGTTACGTATGTATAAATGTTTATAATAATATAAATACAAATTACTGTTGGGTTACAAATTTTTTTAGTATCTGTATTTTCTCCACTGGGGAATTATAACATGGATGGGTATGTGTGTCTGTCCATGTCCACGTCCACGATACAGTTTATTACAGGTAAAGGGGCAATTATATACTTACATGTGTAAGTAATAAGCAAACATGAAAAAAAATTACTGTCCGACTGAAAAAATATGGTAGCAAATGTAGTAGCACTAAAAGAAGGCATAAAACCAGTCATATTTTATACCAAAAAAACCAGTTCGCTTTACAATACTTCGAAATACATGCATATGCTTTTGTGGGATGATGTAGTTGAGTGAATAAGCTTGACTTTTTGGTGATTCGGTATAAAAAATAAGTGAAGAAGCTCTTGATACAAAATATTGTGTCAGTTTTAAACAGATAAAAAATACGAACCAAACGAAGCTGATGGAGAATGCGACTGCGAAAAATGTATAACTAGTACGAAAATAGATTAAGTAAAAACTATATATATTTTGAGGCTATTATGTGTAATATTTGTAGAGGGAAAATATCAAAGGGCTAAAAGTTTTTTTTATATTGCTTTGATCTGGTCAGATTTGCTGTTCTCATCCGAAAATTGAAGTGCAGGAAACTTTTTGTGGAAAGATTTGAAAGAGTTGAATAGAAACTTGTGCAAGCAAACTTGAGAAAAAAAATATGATTTGTGTGTCGTTATAATAAAAAGGAATGCAATATAGTTTAGCCATCTTATAATACCCCTTCTTAAAACTACTTCAACCCATTTTTCATTTATTAACCAAAATCTTAGAAAAAAGCGAGTAAGATGTTTTGAATGGACGGATGTATATGTATATTAGATATATTAACAAGTGTATAATATAAACTAATAGGAATTTAAAAAGAAAAGAGTCTCAAGTGGAGCGAGTTTACTTGCAGGTTTTTTTTTGGTTTATCTCAACCGGATTTTGTAAATAATAATAACAATCAGCATAATAATACATTTGACGAGAGAGTCTCTCATCCTCCATCTTTTTATGTATCCATCTCGCCCAATGCCTGGTTAAAAAGTTAAGCCAAGTCAGTCAAGTCAACACCACTTTGCTCACTCGCTCTCGCTCAAATCGTACTTTTAAACTTAACAATGTAAATTGCAAACAATTTTTTTTTCCTTCTTGTAATTTCTTTTTATAAGATTGATTATTATTTTTACATTTTTAAGTGCGATGTGGTGGTGGTGTTTTTTCGGTGTTAAAAATTTACAAGAAACACAAATATTTCAAGTTGTTTTGCGTATAGAAAAATAGGTACGTGTGCAGTAATTTGTTGGAAAGCTTGTTTATTTATTTTTTCATTATTTTTTTCCATTTATTATAATATGTAAGCATTTTGATAAAGCTATCATCATACCTAGAAGACCGGACACACAAGTGTAAGAGTTTACATGGACACTAAAATAACAACATAAATTGCAAATTGCAAAAAAAAAATAAGGACAGGGCAAGCATTAGAGTGGTGATTACGGGTGGATTACACTACACAGGATGCTGTTTGATGATAGAGCGCAAACATTGAATCCAAAAACAAAAGTGGAAGTCTTAATTTCTTATTGTTGTTTAGCTGCATGGTTATTTACTTAATCAAAAATAATAATGCTAATAATATTGTTAACTTGTTGAGAAAAAAAATTACCTGCCTACTTTTTTTAAACATATTATATTGACAACAATGAAGGAAGAGAGAGAGAGAATGTATTGTTTAGTGCACTTGGCAGTCTCAAGTAAAGCACTTTATTTACCTGGTTTACTACATTGTTTTAAAAACTGCAAATGTGATTTGATTACACTTGCAACCGGTGGTATTGCGATTATAATGATGACTTTTTCGCCATTATTTATTTTTAGCAGCTTTGGCATTAGTATCACAAATCCAATATTAGCTTTGTTTGTCACGTCTCTACTCACATAGTCAACTTTTATGTAGTAATTGAGATAGTAAATGGGATAATTTTGATACAAAAGTCTACACGTTGAAAAAAAAATTTAGCATTGAATGCGTAATAAAATATCCATCCATTTTTATATCAAAAAGAGGATGATGGAGATAGATGGTGGGTGGTTACACCTGTCAATTTGTTTGTATTGGACACTACACTCAATGATTGATTATGTCAAACTAAAAGCTGTGCAGTGCTTCTTCATTTTAATTGCCTGGTTATTATAAAGTCCATCGCTATTTTTTATAACTGGTTTATTTTATCAAATAAATGACAGTACTTACACAGTGTTTTCTTGCATTCCCCCTACATATATTATATATGCACCACAGACATGTCTGTTGAGTCATGTTGACTTTTTTATATAAATATTTCTCTCCCCCTCTCTCTCTCTCTCTAAAAACCTCTCAAAGACAGGCAAGCAACCAGACCAATTTTTTTTCTTGAACACCGACACAGACAGGGAAAATGTGATCACTGTAATCAAGTCATGTAAAGTTCACGCATGTACATGTTTTCTATGTATGTTAGTTCGTACTGCCCTGCATGACTTGCCACGACTTTTTTCAGAACACTCATTTACCTCACTACCACCTCCATCGTCAAAGCCGCCATACCACTACCACCACCACCATCATATCATCAAGAGAGCAGAGCGGTAAAAAAGTATTGATTTTCTTTCCTGAGATTTCCATTTCTTTTCCCCATCCAAAAGAAAACAAGCAAACATTCCAAAGAACCAACGAGTCATCTTCTTCTGGAAACGAAACACAAATTCTATTTCGTTGCCCTCCGAAATTTCTCATCTCACCAAACCACGCTATATAACATCAAGCCTGATGCTAAAGCTTTATAGTTGGAGAACAGTATAAAGGGTACGGCTTTATGATACGATTATTGTTATTATTATTATAAGTTATATCGATTAAATTATAGATGGTCTAGCTGTTTTGCTCTTCTTGTGTGTCGTCGTC